>JAQJVL010003933.1:0-52513 GCA_035578905.1 Stictocephala bisonia
AAAAAGACACGGACCACTGCGCTTCATCCGCAATCTAATGGGATGGTCGAGAGATACATAAAGACACTCGTTGGACACCTCAGGAAAGTTGTGTCCACCAATCAGTGGGATTGGGATCGGAAGGTGCCCATTTTCCTCCTGGCGTACAGATCTTCGGTCCACGATACTACGGGTTTCACCCCAGCGAGGATGATCTTCGGAAGGGAGCTGCGGCTGCCTAGTGACCTCATGTTCGGCCTGCTACCTGACGCAAAGCAGCCCGCAACGGACTACGCCTGCGAGCTCGTCGACTACCTACACGACACTCACGAGTTCGCTCGTCAGCACCTAAAAATGGCCAGTGACAAAATGAAAGCTCGCTACGACCGGCAAGCCAATTCGACTGGATTCCAGGTGAACGACCTGGTGTGGCTCTACAGTCCCCTCCGGAAAAAGGGGAGATGCCCGAAATTTCAACAGGATTGGCAAGGACCTTATCGGGTAGTGACACGAATCAACGATGTGGTATACAGGATTCAAAGACACCCAAGAGGCAAGATGCTTGTGGTCCACCTTGATCGCCTAGCACCGTACCATGGAGCGGAAGCTGATCGGGACGATCAGCCTTAAGGAGGGGGCAGTGTGATATCCGGAGTGGCCTTCTGCCTGGGAACCGGTGATGCGGAAGTAATGGATGGGTCGCTGACCATCTGCCCTGCTTGTTTACAACCTTTGGGGCACAATGGCTTACGCATGAACGCCCCTTACCTCTTCAATGGACTTTTAGAAGGTTCTAGGTTGACGAGCCAGCTCTGTCATGGAACTTCGGGCGCAGGGGAATTCAAGAAGCTTCTAGATGGAGACCTGCAGGTGAGAAGTGTCAGAGAAGAATGATATTTCTGTAGCTTTTCATTTTTATTTATTTTAGGACAAATTAGATTGTCATGTATACAATAAAAAAGTGCATTAAACTTTTTAACATTACATGTGCATTAACATACTTAACATTAATAGAGTTAAAAAATATAAATCATTTGTACAAAATATACATTATTCCATACTTGAAAAAATATGTTTTTCAATGTTATAGAATATTCTTTAATAAGTATAATCAGAAAATAATTAAGTTAATTTGTTAACTTAGTTTAATACAGGGAGAAACATTTAGCGAATTCAATTACTCTTTAGTAACTAAGTTAAGCCGACATGAGTTTGACTGTTCCTTAATTAGAACATTATTCTCAGATATTAAGAGTGTCATTAGCTAATCACCAATTACTGAAGTAGCAACAGTTTTTCATTATCTAATTTACTACTGATTGATGTTGGATTTTTAATTTGATAAATCAACAATTATCGGTAGAACTACATATCTTATGTTCAATAAACATTACTTTGCATTCTAACGTTCAATCTTCCATAAGAATAATATTGGGTTGATTTTAATAAATTAATAACAGCTGTTTTGTAAATAAATAAACGTGTATAATTTGTATATTTGACGATACTCTATTGATGCAGAGAGTTTAATCATCAGCTGTCAAACAAAAACAGTTGAAATAAACACGATTGAATTAGTCTAAGTAATATCCCATACTAATAAGTAGGTAACAAAGCAAGAAGTGTTAGTAAAAACTATAAATAAATGTAATATTGTGATTTTATGTTATACAGATATTGTACTATTATTTGTAATCAAAGTTACATGCTAATACTGAAGGCTGAGTTGTATCGACCGCAGCTAGAGTCGTCGGGGTTGGTACGCGACGCATGCAGGGGTGTCTAATAGTCATATATACATATTGTGACGTTTTTTTATATCCTAATTTATAAATAATTAATTACTATGTGGGTTTTACAAATAAGCAACACGATATACTAAACAATTACTAAATTTATTAAATCTATAAAATTAACTTATTACAATTAAATGGATTATTTCCTTAACTTTAAAACTATTGTGAAAAGTACAATTTACTATTAGGCCTACTTTTACAGTTAAACTAATTTATATTTACTATCTTAGATGGCATCAAAAATTACAACTACTAATTGCAAAGTGACGTTACTAAATTCCTTTCTTTTAATTACAATTCCTAGCTCTATAAAGTGGCTTTCCTAGATTCTCTACTATTATTTACAATTACTAACTATAAAGTGACTTTACTAGATTCCCTACTACCTACAGTCCAATGCTAACAGTTCACTCACAGTTTCTTCAGTGTCCCTTCAGAAGTCGTCCACAAGTACCGCACTGCTCATTCGTTGATCCCCACAACGAACCACTCACCGGTAACTTCTCCGTAGACCACTTCACTATACTCGGACACTTCACTCGCACTGTAGAACTCGCTCACTGTCGCTGCAAACACCCGGGCTGTAGGCTCTAGACTCACTGACTGACTAGCGCTGGTATCCGGGCCGTATATATCACCTGCAGGTCTCCATCTAGAAGCTTCTTGAATTCCCCTGCGCCCGAAGTTCCATGACAGAGCTGGCTCGTCAACCTAGAACCTTCTAGAAGTCCATTGAAGAGGTAAGGGGCGTTCATGCGTAAGCCATTGTGCCCCAAAGGTTGTAAACAAGCAGGGCAGATGGTCAGCGACCCATCCATTACTTCCGCATCACCGGTTCCCAGGCAGAAGGCCACTCCGGATATCACACTGCCCCCTCCTTAAGGCTGATCGTCCCGATCAGCTTCCGCTCCATGGTACGGTGCTAGGCGATCAAGGTGGACCACAAGCATCTTGCCTCTTGGGTGTCTTTGAATCCTGTATACCACATCGTTGATTCGTGTCACTACCCGATAAGGTCCTTGCCAATCCTGTTGAAATTTCGGGCATCTCCCCTTTTTCCGGAGGGAACTGTAGAGCCACACCAGGTCGTTCACCTGGAATCCAGTCGAATTGGCTTGCCGGTCGTAGCGAGCTTTCATTTTGTCACTGGCCATTTTTAGGTGCTGACGAGCGAACTCGTGAGTGATACATTGGGGTTATCCCCACGTGCTTCACAAGACCTTCCATTGTGTGTAATATTTATTTGTTCCCTGTTATATCATATCTTTTATCGATATACCTTTGGATTCAATATTTAGTGTTTAACTTAAAACAAAAATCCTTAGAGGAAGAATAAAGAAAATCAATAAATTTAAATGCAATGTAATTAACGATAAACTAAATGAATATTTATTATACAATAAAATAAGTACTAAATTGGAATATCATTATTTTTGTTGTAGTTATTCATTACTGTTAGATATTAGTTTACTCAACCTAATTAAGTACTTGTCTTAAAAAAATGTCTTTAAAAAAACATAAACGGTGTAACATCGGTTTGTAGTACATTTATTGAATCTCCTGATTCCTTCTGACAAAGTGGTTCAAAATGCTATGACCAATGTCTTGGTGATATAAGAGCCGTAACCGTAGCAACGCCCTAACACCTTACATGGTTGTCACTTTAATCTTCCATCTGTACATTAAAAAAAACCATATTATATGAATATATGAATTTGTGTGCAGCTAACATGTGATGATCATGGATTTTTATATCACATACATTCCAATAATTACATTTTTTTTTACTGTTTATAGATTTTAATAAATTGCCAGATACAGCGTGTACTTGGCCACACCTCGTATCAGGGCTTTACTCAAGCACCACATCAACCATGTTTTCGTCAAGCCGGAAGATTGATCAAATCTGTATTTTAAGGCGATCAAAATATAACTCATAAATTCTCAAATCCTGTATAAGGCCAATGCACTATATCGAGTGCTATGTACCAACTATATTTTCAAAATAACAAGCAGAATGTTTAAAAACTTTAGATAATATATTTTCTTAAAAATATAATTTAATCACTCAGTGTGAATCTCTTTCAAATTATGACCGAATATACAGTACTAGCTGACCTTAGAGTCCGAATATATTACAAATGATTACCATCACAATCACTGAGATTTACTGCCCTTGGCAAAGTCCTCGTGGAATCATTCTTAAAATAAAGTCAATACCAATGATGCTAACATTTACCTTAACAAGTAATTTTGTAATATAATGTAAATTATTATATAAATTTTACATTATATATATAATATTATATATATTATAGTATAATATTATATTATAATATGTATTATATCTACGCCATGGCGTCCGCTCAATGGTTGCCATCAACGTAGACACTACAAGAGAAGTCTGGAGTGTCCGTGTTGAATGGTAGTCAAGGTTCAGATGTTGTGTAGTGAAGAGAACTGAGTGTCAGACTTGTCAGTCATTCATTTATCATTTATCAACATGTTCATTTATCAACATATGTTTCACGTTTCTTATGTTTAAAAGGAATATGTTCACTTGTACATATTATGTACCTTACGGAATATAAATAACGCTTAAATTCATCCACACATCTCTAAATGTGATTGTATTTATTGTGAAGCATGAATAGTTTTGTTCATTCATACAAAATCCTATATAATTGGCTGTCAAATAAATATCAAAACGTACATAATTTTTAAAACAAATTAAATATTATAAACATAGTATTTTAAAAAGATATTGAGGTATGTTCACTAGGGTAAACTTTATGCTTAAATTTCACTAATAATCTAACTAAAGTTTAGCGTAAAACGGTTTTGGGTACAAACTTTTTCAATCTTGGTACCGTTAAATTCACTGGTTCTTCCAAGTTTTCTGATCTCTTATATGAAAACAACAAAGCCTAATTATTCTTAGTAAACTTATTTCAATGTAATTAACTTTTATTAAACACATAAATTGACTTTTTCCCATATCATTTATGTGAATAAAGAAACAAGAAGGAGATATTACTGTTTACAAATAGTTTTTAATTAGCATAATACGTGTTGGTACATATACAGTACAAGTAAACGTCACACAACACAAATTTATTACAATATAAGCTCAAAATGCACAAATATATTACAATACAAGTACAATTGTATTATACTTGTATTGTAATATATTTGTGCATTTTGTGCTTATATCGTAATAAATTTGTGTTGTGTGACGTTTACTTGTACTGTATATTACTGTTTACACATATTAGGTTCTTATATAAAAAATAATTTTTAACTTTGACTTAAAATACATCTAAATGCTATAAATGACTAATCACATGAGACATATTTTGTTAGAGTAATTTCAAGGAAAACCATCGCATCCATCACGTTGAAGTTTCAACCCTCAAAAGGCATTTAATTTGAAAGTTGGTCCATCCTTCATTGTTCCCCAATAGGGACACAGACATTTCAAACTTGAACTTTGACCTGGTACGTCGTTTATCCACAAGTATGACACTTAAATCATCTATTGGAGAACTGACATGGAATTGTTACTAGCTTTGAAAATGTTTAAATGTGTTACAATTTGTTAATTGGTTAACTGTTAACCCAGGTAGAATCAAAGTAATATTATGAGTTTAAATATGTGGAAAGGATGTTTTACAATGAGAAAGCTATTATCGAAGCTAAAAAATATAATATAAAAATATTATAACTAAAGTCCTGAATATCTCAGACAGAATAATTATACATATTATTATGTATAATTATACATAATAATTATACATATTATTATACATATTATTATGTATAATTATACATTCAAGAATAACGTACTTCCCAGATTAGTGTTGCCACATGAACAAAGAATACTAAATAAATTGTTGTTTGCTAAAATCAAAATTAAGATACTATATCTCGTGTAAGCAATAGAGTCTTTTAAAGTGCTTTACATAATTTCCAAAGCTTATTTTGAGCAAAGTTCAAATTGTTTACAGATATTTACAAACAATTTTGGGATTGTCCTTCTAAGACCAATCATTAATTAAATGTAATTTATATCTGTCAATATATAATATATATATTTTCTTATGTGTTCTCTGATAACATCTTTGTTTACTTCTGATATGCATGGATGATTTTGGTGTTTACCTCTGCCATCGCTTGCACAAATACCAGAGCCAGAAGATCTATTTTTTTCAGTAATCACTCTTACTTTTTTCAATGTTATGTCGAGAGTGTTGGTAAACATTTTTTGGCACACCTCTACTCTAGTTGAAGGATTAGGTGGAAAGTAGTGGCGAATAAATTTGCGTCTGCTTTCTGCTTTATCATTTTTGTGAAGTCTTTGACACTATAAATTGATTTTTTTCTTCAGCACAAAGAGAGTAATAATCAGCAAATATACTTGCTCTTTGAATTTCACTAACTTTATCTGCACATTTCCTTCTGCAATTACAAGAGGGCTGTAGAGTCTTGGTCCTGATCATCTTTCCTTTAGCCATTATGTACTCTTGTCCTTCATTACGGCTTCTTTTTTTGATATTTCTTGTCCAATTCTTTTCATCTCTTTTCCTTTTCCTTGTAGGTTCTCCTTCCACCTTTTGTCTGCCCCTTTTCCTGGTATTCTCAGCGTTGATAACAGCAACTGGTTCATGATTAGTGTGTGGTAATAACGGATCAAGTGGTCGTTCTTGTGAAACTTCATTTGCAACATTTAAATTTGTAGTGCACATCGCTTTAGTAGATTAAACCCTTGTTCTCTTTTGTTTGTTTGTTCTTTTTACTGTCACATCTAAGTCACTAAATTCAGAAGAAGATGTTGTATGTTCAGAAGGCTCATATTGATCTGATGAATGTTCATTGTCAAATAAATCAGGTTTTTATTTGATTTTTTTGTCATAAAACAACACCAGGTGTCTATTAGGACAGTACTAGTATTGCATACCAAAAGGGCCAAAGTATAAATAAGCCATGTGGCTGCTGGATGCTAACTAAATATATAAGGGCCAATGTCTACTTAGGCCTATTTAACACAAAATAAACAATATACATCAACAGGCCTATGTCCAGTAAGGCCCCTTTAGCACTAATTGACTGTTAAAACATATGTTTTGTGACATTGGCCATAAAAACATTCTAACTTTTTTCTATTAGTTTCAGACATTGGGCCGTTTTTACACTATATAGTTCCATCCCATTTAGAATGCATTGCAGGTATAACCCCTGAATTGGATTTTCTGACATGGCCCTTTTAGCACCAATCCACAGATATATATACGCTACATAAAAAACTTCTTGAGTTCATGAATGGGCAATTGAGGGTGGAATTGGGAACGAACTGATACGTTAGTATTAATGAAAATACCAAAAAACACGGGGAAAAAATAATAGACCCCCCAATAGGGCTTTAAAAATGGGTCTAAATCAATCGGGAAAAAACAGATAAAGTTTAATGTAAAAATGTTTTAAACCCCAACATTGGGTTAAAAACTTTTTTTTCCACAAAAAATTACATTTCCACATTGGGTTAATACTTTTCCCTACATTATCTTGATTGTTTCTCCAGATTGTTAAGAACTATTTTCAAAGCTTTTGGGTGGGGGTATATTTTTGGGTTCCATTGTTTGTGTGTTTTTTGTATTGTATATATATAATTTTTATATATAATATATATTAATATTTTATATAGCCCCTAACACTTTTTGGTCAGTTTTTTTAAAAAAATTTTCCCTAACTTTTTGGCGTCATTTTTACATTGTGGCTTAAAGTATAACGCCTTAATGTTTTTCCCATTATAGGGGGGAAAAATTTGAAAATTTAAAAAAATACCCCAAAAATAGTCTTTTTTGTAGATTTAAAAAATTGTAGTTTAAAAGGGGTTTTGTTTTAAATTTGGGTATTAGTAACGTAATTTTTTTTAATTTAAAAATTTAAAATTTTGCCGTGTGACCCCCGCAATGTGGGTCGTTTAAATAGCCGATATAATTTAAATTTTCAAGCAGCTGCCCCCGGGGAGCTTTGGGAAAAAACCCGGGGGTATTTTTTTAAAAACGCGTATTTACCACTATGGCTAAACTGTTCCTGCTACCCATTCTAGCGTCACCAAGTTGACAAGGGTGACTTGGGGGTAACGTGTATACAAAATTTCGGAAACAGTGAATCAGAAACCTTTTACGCAGGGTGGGTGGGTAGGTGGGGGGTGTGTTGTGAACCGGGCCCGTAATAATTCCCTTAGCAAGGGGCCAAATTTGGATTAAATTACTTCATTTTCTTATTGATGTTTTTACTCAATTACAATTTGTTTTAATAAGCTATTTTTTTTGGGTTTAAAAATTAAAGGGCCAAATTTTACATTTTCCCCAAACTGAAAAAAATTTTAAAAAAAAAAGTTCTAGAGATGTCCAAACTTTTACTAAAAAAGGGTAAAATTTTTTTTAAGTGTTCTTCGATAAGTTTTCAGATTAGGGGTTTGTATTGTTTTTTTAAATTTTATATTGACTTACTAAAGCTAGCCCTTATTTAAATTCGATTTGGGTTTATGGGCTTTAAAAATTCTCTTTTTAAAAATTTGGACAAACCCTATCTATATTTATTATTACACTTCGATTTTTAATTATGGGACCTAATCTTTGGGACTTTGCTTTCCCCAATACGGGTTTTTTTAGTAATGAAAAGCTCTCCCGCCCGGGACACACGTGCAGTAAAAAATAACCCTTTCCCCGGAACACCTATGCTCCTACGAATATTTGGTTTTCCCGCTCCTAAAACCCAATTTTCACTTATAAATAATGGCCATCCCCCCTACACCTTCACTTTAAATAAACGTATGGTTTTTTCCCCTTCTGATACCCTTCAACCCTCTCATACAAAATTGACCAAACCCCCAGTCCCATTGATGTATAAAAGTTTTGGGAATCCCCAAACCCACACATATACGTACATTGATATTCCCCTTTTCCCCAAACCTCAAATACAAGTACAGGGGATATGCCCAAAACCCATTTTGGCCATAAAAGGGTAATTAAACCCAAACCCCACCACACATATACTATAGTATACGGGAACCTTTAAACCCCTGATACAAGCTTAGGGGTAGGGCCCCACCCCAGCATCCCATGCCGAACACGGTATTGAACCACAAACCCCATCCCATTTTACTTTTAACCCTCCCCCCCCCAATACTCGTTCTGTTGTACCACCCACCCAAAACAAACCCAGTACATCCCTACTGACCCCCCAAAAAGTACTGTACGTTTTGGTTGGGGGGAGTGGGGGGGGGGTTTTCAGTACATCTCTACGTATAAGGGGGGTTAGGTAATAAATTTTCTACTGTATTTTTTTAGGTGGGGGGGAATGGGTCGTCACTGAGTTGCCCATGTACGTTACTTGGATTTAAACTACTTGAAGGTGCCACAAAAATTTCCCCATTCACCCATACACGAACAGAAGGGATAAAACCTTCCACCCCCCCAAAACATACTGTATAAAAATTACGATTTAAAAACCTTTCATGTTGAGTTTCAATCCCTGCCCCTTTTTTTTTTTTATTAAACTTTATGTTTTTGGTTTTGGCATTCATTTTTTTTTATTGAATACTGCTTACATTTTTTGTTCCTTTTGTATAGTTTCTTTTGTTATGATTTGTTATCCACAGCTCATTACGAAATTAAAAGGTTCTTGATGGGTTTTTTAAAGTTACATTCTTTGCCTTGACATTCATAAAATAAAAATTTGAAATGAAAATAAAATAAAGTAATAAAATTTAAAATGAAGGGGAAGTAAAAAATCCCCTTTTTTTTGGGGGTGAATTTAAGAAAATTAGCCCTCCCCTCCCAATTTTAAACCCACTATACGCCCATTAATGTTTATTTTTTTTATTGCCCCTTTAGTTTTTTAAATTTCGGTTTTGAGTTTTTATGCAAAATTAAAACCCTAACTGGGTTTGGGGGTATTTTATCAATTATGCTTCTTAAATACTAAATTTGGGAAACTATATTTTAAAAATTTTTTTTCCAAATAAATTTTTCCCAATTAGATGACAAAAATCTTCATAAAAAATCATAAAATTCGTGATGGGGAATATCAATCTTGGTAGTCTAAGGTGGCCAAAAACCCAACCCCCTTAAAGTGATACACACACACACAAAACCGTTGGGGGGAAAATTCCCATACATTGGGACCCCATTAGGTTTGTAATGAAATTTCAGTAATAGTAAAAACCCCGGGGGTTTAAAGAATTTTCATTTCATGTAATTCTATCATTTTTCCCCAAAAATAAAAAAAATTTTTTTTGGAAGTGCTTTTAATTTCCTTTTTTTTTTTGGCCCACGTTTTATGGGGAAGTAAAGTGGCATGTAATTATCAATCTTGGGGCTAAATATCACGAATCCACGGCGTCAACGTTTTTGCTTCCGGGGTCTTATAAAACAGCACGTCCCAACTTATCAACAAAAAGCCCTCCTCCTACTGGTCAACACCCCAAAGCAGTTCAAAAATTCCCTTTAAAAATTCTAAACCACCTGGGTTGTTTTAAATTAAATTTTTATTAGATTTCCCATGTTTTTGGTACAGTTTGATTGCCCAAATTTTTTAAAAGGGTCTTTTTAAAAATTTAATTTAGCTAAAAAAAAGTCAAATTTATAGATTTGTAGTTAGCCAAGCCTATATTTTTTTATAAAAAAGGGGTTTGGGGATTAAAATTTGTGGAATAGAACTAAGGGAAGCATACTTTATATTTTTACTACTACCAACCAAAAAATTTTTTTTTAAAAATAAATCGATATTTTAAGAAGCTTTAAAGTAAAATAAAAAATAAAAAATTTTAAAAAAATTAAATTTAAGATTACCCTTTTTTTTAAAAAACTTATCAAAGTTTTGGCCCCTAACAATGTCTTGTAAAAGATTAAAGGCCGGCTGGCATAGTTTTTTTTGTAAAAATTTAACGAAATTTTTTAAAAGCTAAAAGCACTAGCTTTAAAAATGTATTTTGTTTATTTTTTTGGCTTAAAAGCAAAAAATTAAAACGAATGGTAATTTTCGTATTATTAAAATCACATTTTTTTTAACGCGGGAAAATTTATATTTTGAAGGGGGACTTTCTGTAAAACAAATTGCCAAGCCAACGCTACTGTAAACACAACCCTATAGTAGCCCAAAAGAAAAAGAATTTTTTTTTCCGGTCTAAAAAAATTTATAAAAGAATTTACCCAAGTATACGGGAAAAAATTTCCGTGACCCCGGACCCCTTTTAACCTGGCGGGAGGGGTTGCCCAATAAAAAATTTTCGCTAGGGGTGGGGCTCAGGAGTCCCTTTGGGAAAAAGGTGGTTAAGGCGCTCCTGTTGTCGCCCACCTAGAAAAACGGGGCCCGGGGGTACTTCACGGCTATCGGGGTTTTGGGGCTCGGGGGGAGGGCCTTTCCTAAAATTCTTCCCAAAAAAACAAAAACGGCTAACTGGGGGGTCAAGTAACTTTTTTAAAGGGAAAAACTGCCTATTTTTTTGGATTTAAGTGAACATTGATTCTAAAAGGGGTTATTTTAAAAAGCCCAAATCAAAATTTATTAATGTCCCGGGGAAAAGGTACCTATTTTTAATAATGTTTCATTTTTTTTTAAAATTTAAAAGGGGGTTAAAATTTATTGGGGTTTTTTTGTTTTAAAACAAGTTTTAATGTCCCAGAAAAAAATACATCCAAGCTTGTACCAAATAAACCTCCCAAAAACTAGGTTTAATTTTATGTTATACATAGAAAAAAATTTTTTTTTTTTTTTTTTTTTTTAATTAAAAAAAATTTATACGTTTAGTTTTTATGAAAAAGGAAAAATGTAGACACTTTTTTTTTGGGCCATATTGCCCCTTTTTGACCCTATTATTCTTTTATAAAATTTTTAACCATAGTTTATACAAATTCGAAAAAGCCAAAAAAGTAGTTTTTTTAAAATTATATTAATTTTTTTTACCGCCAATTTGTTTCAAAAAAATTTTGAAGATTTTAAAAAAAAAGGGCCAAATTAAACTAAAAATGGGCCTTTGTAAAAAACAAAAAAGTATTTCTAAATTTTAACACTTTTTTCATTTGTTAAATTCTAAAAAAATACATATAAAAATTTAAATTTTAAACTAAAAAATTTTGGGGTTTTACATTTTAATAAAACTTAAAACTTAGATATAAAAAAAATATTTAAAACTCAAAAAAAAAAATACAACTTACACCAATCGTGGGCTACAATATTTTTTAAAAAAAAAAAATAGGGAAAAATTCCAAACGACGAGTTATCTAAACTTATTGTGCGGGGCTTAAATAAAAATCATTTTTTTTGAAAAAAAAAACCCCATATTTTTTAACCCAATTTAATGGGGTTCAAAAAATAAATTAACAAAAAATACAAAGCTTTTGAAATTTTCGTTGAATAAAGAAGTAAATAAAAAAAGTAAAGAACTGAAATTCTTAGGAGAAAAAAATTGACTTAAAATTTACCGGAACCCCCAAATTGTTTAAATTTTTATAAACAAATTTCAATAACAAACTTGCTCAATGTAGTGTTTAAAAATTCATGTAAAAAAAAGATATTTCCCATTATTATTTACCATTCATTTCATACAAGCCACTTATCTTACGCACTCTATTTGGGGGTTTTAACAGTCGGGGTACTTTTAAAATCGGGAAATTACAAAAAAAATTTATTAAAAAAATAATAAAAAAAAAAACTTTTTCCCAAAAAGAAAGCTGAAAACCATTCTTTAGAGTACCTTATTTTTCTTTGATTACTTAATTTTTTATATATATCAAATAAAAATTTTTCTAATTTTTTTAATTTGAAATATTTTTTTGAAAATTACTACTCTAAAAAAAACCAAAAAAACAATAAAAGAAGAAATTATTTACAAATTAAAAATTAATTACTTTTTTTTTTGAAACAATTCAATCAAAAAAAATTTAAAAATTCCCCAAATTACATAAAAAGGGAATTTTCTGAAAGAAAAAATTGCTTTCAAAAAAAACTTTTAAAAAAACTGAAAAGGGGACCATAAAAGTTTTTTATCGAATTAAAATTTTTTAAAATTTTCAAAAACCCTAAAGAATAAAAAGAACTATTTTTTCTTCTTTTTTAAAAATTTTTTTCATTTAAATATTTTTTAATATTTTATAAAATTTTTATTTTTAATCGTTTTTACTAGGTGGGGGGAAAAATAAAATTTTATTTTTTATACAGCCCCTGGATCCGTAAAACCTCTGCCCGCATATATATTATGAGTAAAATAAAAATGTACACCCACACCCCACACAACAAATTACTTGTTTTTAACCAATTTAAAAATTATTTAATGGCTATTTTTTAAAATGACTACTTTTTTGGGAGGGGTTAAACCTGCTTAGCCCTAGATTTAATAAAAAAGGAATATAAAAAATTATTTAATTTAAGGAATACTTTTCAAACGCAATCCAATCCCGTTTTTAAAACGTTTTAAAAAAACCAATTACCCTTTTCATAAATTTAGAAACTTTGTCAAAAAATCAAATTATAACGGGTTTTTTTAAAAATAAAATTTTTTTTTAAAAATTTTTCAAAAAAACTAAAGGCTTTTTTTTTTTTTTTTTCAAAAGTAATTTGAAGGGGTAAAAAAATTGAAAACCCAAACGGGGAAAATCGAACCGGATATGGTAAAATACGGTAACAGAAATGCTTTTTTTTTAAAAAACATGGGGTAATCGCTTCATTAGATTGCTCTAAATTTAAACCCACAATGTCCCCGTAGTTTTCAAAGACCCCCTTAGTTTTTAAAATCCTTTTTTCAAACCCTTTTTCACATGGACCCGGGGGAGGGTTTGCCCAGTGGAGCCCCTAAAGGTCAGGCGCCCCACTTTTTGAGTTGTGCTTTTTCGGGGTTTTTATAGTTTTTTATTTTTTTTCCCCAGGCCCCACGGGTTCCACTGTCACTCCCCCATAAAAAACAGGGGCTTTTAATTACTAAAGTATTTTTTGAGTTTTAAAAGACTTTAAAAAAGGTCAAAAAGGAATTAAAAAGTAAAACAATAAATAAAAACCATATCTAGGGGAAAAAGTATTCGACAATTACCCCCCATTTATTAGCTACATAAAATCTAATCCCCGAAAAAAATTTGTTTATGTTGGGTTTCCCTTCCCATCAAAAAAAACTTTTTCTTAATATCATAAGTCAAAAAAATTTGGGAAGTTTTTTTTTTAATTGCAAAAATTTAAAAAACCCCAACACAACCCCCCATATTCATATACATAAAAATCTTTTTATAAACAAAAAATTGTATAAATGTATTAAAAACAATACCAAATACAATAAAAAAAATTTTTTTAACATCTTAGAAAAAAATTCCCCCTTTAAGTAAAAAGCATTTCTTCGTTCCTATTCAAATAATAAAATAATCTGTTAAAACCCAAAGTTTATAAAGAACATTTTAGAACAATTTAGAAAGGAAATACGCCTTTCTTTTTAAATGACTACCCCCCCAATCCGACTACTTTTAAGACAAAACAATTTAAAAATTGTTAAATAAATTCTACCTTTTTAAATATACGTCATCCTTTCAATTGTAATGTGTAAAAACATTTTTAAATTTTTTTAGGGGAAAATTTATAATTTTACAATTTTAAAGAACAATAAAAAAGGAAAGGGAAAAAACTGATTTAGAAATTAAGGGAATAAAAAAAACTTTAATAAAAATTTTCCCACCCCAAAAATGTTTGAGGGGGGACCTTTTTTCCCAAACTGATACCCAATTTTTAAAACTAAACTTCAGAAAAAAAAATTTATTAATATGTCTTCTTAAAAAGTAATGCCAATTTTTTTTATAATTATTTTTATATAAAAAAGGGTAAACGTTCCTTTTTCTTTTTAAAATTTACGACTAGGGGTTTTCAAATTATATACAAATCTTAAAAATAATTCTATAACCCCCCAACCAAACAAAATAAATATTAAATAGATAATAAAAAAAAATTAAAAAAAGTTTTTTTAGTATTAACGACTTTAAAAGCAATAGGTAAGGATTAGTAAAACAATAATTTCCCGTGCACATTGGTTTCCACTCAGTTCAGTTTGTCCAGTTCAGCCTTCCCCCAAAAATCAAAAACCATTTATTCAAATGTAAAATTGCACACATGATTTTTCCTTCCGTTCCGCCCGCCCCATATAAAAGCCATTTTTTGCTTCGCGGAATTTTTGAGGGAAGGACGGAGTAAAAGGGCCCTAGGCGTAGATTTAAATTTTTTTTTGAGTAAAAAACCTGGTAGGTTTTAAAACTTATTTTTCCGTAAAAAAAAAATATTTTTTAAATAATCTTTTGATCCTTTTTAATGTAATAGTTCCATACATTTTTTCGTAACCCCTCCGAAAAAACCTTTGTTTCCCTTTTTTCCAGATTTTAAAATTGAAATATTAAAACTCTTCCTCAAAATCCCTTTGGGGAAAACCCTACGCACCCAAATTTTTAAATTTTTTTTTCCCTTTGTTATTTATCATCCCCCTTCCCCCATTATCCCCAAAGTTTATTAACAGAAATTTTCTTCGTCATACGTTTGGGGAACTCTTAGAAATAAACACAAAGGGAACCCGAAAAAAGAATTTAAAAGGGTAAACAATAATATCATAATAAAATTGTCTGTCGTTTTACGCCCAGTTGGCGCATAAAATAAACAAAGACCTAAATGGACTGAACAAACGCGTGTATGGGGGAAAACTGACTTTTCTTTTAATTCGTTACTTTTAAAAATGGTAAGGGATTTGAAATTCCCTCTATTTCGAATTTCCCCAAAAATTTAGCAAATTTTTTTAAAATTCATGACTCCCAAAAAGGAAACCATTTGTCAGCTATTACTAACTTTGGTTTACCAAACCGGGCTAAAAAAACACATTCATTTGCCAAAAAATTGGCACAACTTGTTTTGTTATTCAGTTTAAAAAATTCCAGCCACCCAAAAATAGTAATCCCATAACAATAAATAGTTTTTTCCTTGGAGCTCAAGCAGTATTCACTGAAAATCGATTCAAATGTTTCCAAATCAAAATGGTCAGATTAATCTTTAAAAAAGGGAAAAGGTCGGGAAAATTTCGTGTGATTTGGGGATTCTTTTAACTTTTGCATTTTTTTTATGGTTGAAAGATATTACAACTTAATATTTTTTTTATATCAGAGGAATAGCTGGATAAAAAACTTGGTATCAAAAAAAGATGTTTTCTGATATTTAATAGTTTAAAGTTAAAAATTAGAATTTAAATTTTTTTAAGGGGTTTTGGAATTTATCAATCCATCTTTTATTAAAACAGTAAAAAAATTTTCAAAAGATAAGTCACCTCTGGATTTGTTTTAAAAATTTTAATCTCTCAATCTTCAAATTTTTTTAAGGCCATTTATAGCTACATGTTTTTATTTTAGCCCGGGGTTAAATAATTTTTTGTTTTAGTTTTTAATTAATCAAATCTTTTTTTGGGTCAAATCTACAACAGAATTTTCCCTATGCAATGTACCCAACAAACAAAGACATAGATACACCTTTAATTTACCCCAAAAAACTTAATTTATTATTTTTTTAAAAGTGTGGTAGGGATGAAAGGGCCCAAAAAGGCTCTGAAAAAACAAATGTTTCCCAAATTTTAGTTTTAAAAAGAACATTTAAATTTTTTTGTTTTTTTTTTCCAAAACCAAAGTGATTTTTAAAACCAAACTTTTAAAGCCCAAAAACAAAAAAAAAAATTTTTTTTAAGCTATGTTTTGTGACAGATTTTCAATTTGTTGGAATTGTATATCCCTTTTTTAATTAAAATATTTATTTAAGTGGGTTGTGAAAAAAAAAGACACAGAAAACCCTTGGTTTTCTCTACAATTTTTAAAACTACTCAGTCTGAATAAGTTCCTCGCACTGATCAATAGTCCTATGAGGAATGGACAGAGTAATGTTAAGAAGGGAGAAAAAAAAAAGAAAAAAATACCAGGTTCATTAACTGGTTCTATAATATCTCTTGATGTCCAAAGACTTAATGTTTGTTCAAATCTGTTCCTGACTTTAGATCTTATTCTTCTTATTGCGCTTTTCTGTGGAACAGCTTTGCTGTCTAGTTTTTATCTTACAAATGTCTGGAAAACAGCCTAACCCTCAAATTCTGATTTGTTTATGATTTAAATTTATGTTTCTTAACAATGTATTTTCTAACCTAAGTTCAATGTTGTCAATCCTTTTCATAAAAATTAAGATCAATGCTGTCCTCGATCCTATTAATAGGGTTACAGAAATATTTTTACAGCTAAACATCTAGATTAACGCCATTTTCAAGTTAGATTTAATTACGGTTTCTGTAAATTCTATTGTTTTAACTGTGAGAACCTCTAAAATCTTCAAGTATTAGCCTATCTTATTACTTTTTATTCATACGATTCTCTAAGGTAAAACATTAACCTCCGCACCTGTGTCAAGTTTAAAATTTATATTCTTTCCTTCTACCTCAATAGTTTTATACCATGCTTTCTTATCTTTAACAACATTAACTTTGTTTTTAAAGTTTAAATATTACAAGCTAAGGCATTTACTATCATTTTCTGAAAACTCGCGAACAATATTACTGATCGTTTGAGAAAATCTTTTATTCAGTATACTAAAAATAAATGGCTGCTACTTTATCTTACTGGCGTGGAATATCATATTTAATGGATATGTTCGGAGTGTTTTAGATCTCAGCTTTTTAAGCAAAGACACCTGTCACTGTAATTTCAGATATAGGATCTTTACTTCACAGTTTGGGAGCCAGGACAGAGCAGTTTCTATTATAAGACCTATATACCTTTGATGACTTGATTAAGGCTAAAATCAATTATATAGAACAGTGGCATGTAAATTTTTTAGCTAACATTCTTTTTCATAGTAGATACATAAAGAAAAACAAGAATATTATGATCGTTTTTTTCAGCGGAAAGCCGGGCAAAATTAAGAAAATGAGGAAAAACGGAAAAATATTTGTTTTCATAAAAATATTAATGTGCGTACTCAAATTGTGCAGAATTGTGTCCTGTTAACGAATGTGGGCCAAGGTTTTATAAATCGAACCATTATCAAGCACAATTGGCGTAAGAAATGTGTGGTTTTCAGTAAGTTTACGTTCTGATAGGATAGGGTAGGGCTACGTTCTGATTGGTACTGGTTAGGCTACGTTAAGTATTGATAGATTAAATATTATTAGTTTTTTGTAAGTATGTTAGGTTTCGTTACATTTATGTTAGATTTGTTTAGGATGTGTTAGGTTCAGGGACGGATTTTACATATTCCGCTCCTACGCACTTATATTTATAGCATATGCCGACCCCTTGAAACACGCCACATTAATGAGATACACATGTGTATGACATGGATGTAGATGTATATTCACTGGCCTCATCTGTGCTAAATTTTATTTATTAACTCATACAAACTAAAAGAATTATCATTTAAATATTTGAAAATAAAAACAAAAATTAACAAATATAAACTAATATATCTTTGTAAGTTTTTAGTTATGTTTCCTTACATTGGTTTCATCTTACTTTTAAACCATTTCTAATTCCTCTATTAAGTCTAACTTTTATTTTATCACCGTTCAAAAGTTCAGCGTCGATATTGTAGAGGAGCTGAGTTTAGTTTATCTTCACTCATTATAGATCTAAAGCAAGATTTCATTTTTTCTAAGACAGAAAATGAACGTTCTGCTTACCAGTTTGGAACAGCTGTGGCACACTTATGAAGAACTATGTCTATGTTGGTTGGGAAATGCCATTTGGAGATTTAACTCTTTAATAAAGCTGACTTGAGTTCGTCATAAACTACTCAAGCTTTTTTCCTCGTTCTATTCTAAATTTATCACGGCCTGTAAGGATGAGTTTGTTCCATTGGTTTGTCTGACGTTAGTACACGAGGTCTCTTACTCTACATCGTTACTTAGCCCTTTCTTCATACATATGAATAAACACCTCCAAGAGAGTACATGAAAATTACTAATAGAGTAATACAATCCGTCTACTTTTTCTACAGTCGGTTTCAAAGTGCAATGTAGGCCTACTCAAGATTGAACTTCTGCTATAAATTCAATATTTAATTCAGTTTAAAAAAATACACAAATCTTTACAATTATTTACATTTTTTAATTCCCGCCATATCATTACACATTTCATTTTAATTTTAAATATTTTTCATTGCGGTTTGAAGAGGAAAAAACACTGATGTTAAGTACTTTTGGAACAAAGTCTTACTCTCACATTTTGTAAATAAAAAAGATAAAAGCTATTAAGGTTAGAATATTGAAATTTTAATTGAGTTTTAAGAAGTTAGTTCTTAATAGAATGCTTAATTCCTATGGTTGTTACTAAAAAGACGTTCTTGTAATTATTGTAAACCCTTGCAATCTCAAGATCGATAATCACAGCACCAGCCCTCCGATTTAGCTACTATCGGCGCAGAAATTATGAGTACCCGACATTGAAGTTTTGAGTTTGAGAGGGTTTGTTTTCTAAGAAACTAAGAGGCATATGAAAACTCCAATATACCATTGTTTTCCTTGTTTAATTATTGAGCGTAATTGACATGAAAATTTCAAAATTTATCTATAATGACTATTCTTAGTTGAACAAAAAAGTACCGAGAATTGAATTTTTTTCAGTCTACATCAAATTTAGCCCGTTTTTACATACTGATTTAAATCAACTTTAAATTTGTCAATTAAAGTTATTTTATATGAGTTTTCATAGGCTTCTTAGTTTCTTAATAAAAGAACCTTCAAACTCAGGTTCACATTATTTCTGCGCCGACAGAAACGTCCGACAGTCGGACCACCGGGGGGGGAAAGGGGGACCCCCTGTCCCGGACATATCGGGGTGCCTTTTAGGCACTGGCCCAGTTAAATTTTCCCGTGGGAAAAAAGTTTTACTGGGTTTGGTTTTAATTTGGGGGGTTTTTTAAGGGTTTTGTTACGTTAAAACTAATTTAAACCAACAAACCAAACCTAACATAACTTTTAAAAACCCCAACTTTAAAATTTAAAAAAAACCTAACATTAAAAATAGCCAAAAAAAAAACACAAAACCCAAACAAACTGACATAAAACCCAACTTCGTCCCATCTTAACAGAAAGGGAAAATTAAAAAAACGGCAAATTCCGGTGCTTAGTTTAAAGGTTTTGATGCATAGACCTTGCCTATTTTGGAAAACAAGGGAAAAATTCCACCCAATTTAGTAAACCCCTATCGCTTTAAATATACTTTTGGGGAAAAATTTAAATTTTTCCCTTGTTCTTCATCCCGTATTTTTTCGGCTTTTTTACTAAAAAAAGAGCAAAATTCTTGGGTTTTTAAATTACTTTTGAAAAAAAACTTGTCAGCAAAAATTCGGGCAAACCCCCTGTTCCAAAATAATTACCCCTTTAAAAAATTTTTAACTAATTATTTTTTTTACAAAGTACACTTATTGCCTTTTGAAGCACAAAAACCCCCAGCCCGCTTCGCAAGGTTGGTCCAGTATTAACCAATAAAAAGTCCCATTTTGTTTTTTGAATGTTGCATTGGGACGCAAGCTTGGCCTGATAATAAAAAGGCAAAGTTTAGAAAACAAAGCACCACCCTACAAGGGCATTAAATTTTCTTTTTGAAATTTGAAATTTAAACCAAAAAATTATGGGTTTAAACCCTCCAATTGGGTGTTGGGACGAAGCAAAATTTTTCTATATTGCTAAAAGTTTTCAAAAATTTTTTGTGGGATCTATAAAAATAGGCAATCTTTTTAAAAAATATAATAAATTTAAAAATTTATCACTGCATATATAAATTTCTCACAAAATTATTGTCCTTTTAAATTTCTGTTTATGTAAAAATTTCTGAAAAAATTTAAAAGTTTGTTAAATATTGGGAAATTTTATTTTTAGATTTTTGTCCCAATTTTGAAAAATTAAAATTTTTAAAATGGATTTGAAACTTTTAAAAAAAATTTGGGATACGTGGTCAAACTAACCATGAAAAAGATTATTACCAAAAAATAGTTTTTTTTTAAAACCCCGTTCATACATTTTTTTTCTTCCTTTTTAAAATGTTGTAAAATGTCATTTTTTTAAAAAAGTACACTTCATACCTTTTTTGAATTTAAATTTTAAAACATGCAAGGGTTTAAAATTGAAATTTTTGGGTTTTAAATTTTTCCCTTAAATTTTGGCACCCACGTCATGCCCTACTATTTTTTTTTAAAAAAACTAAATATTTTACCTTAAATTTTGATAAAAATTTAAAAAGTTTCAAAAGAAAAATAAATTTTTAAGCATTTTCAAAAAAATTTTTTATTCTTTTTTTGTGGTTAAAAAATTTAAAAGGGTACCCATTATCTTGGCTAATTTGTGTTTAAAATTTTGGGGACCCTTTATATTTAAAATTTTAGTAGCCAACCATTTTTAATTTTTGTATCCCCCTCATGTTTAAAATTTAAAATTTTCTCTAACCTGGGGCCCGTTTTCCAATATGATACACCTTGGTTAAGATAAGGGGGAACAAATTTTTTTTTTTCATTAATACGCTTTGGGGGGTTTAAAGTTTGGGGGTAAAACCAAAAGTGAACAAAAATTTTGTAAACCCATTTGGGAAAAACCATTTTCCCAAATTTAAACCCAGGTTTTAAATTTTAATCTTTTAATTTAACTTGTGTTTGCCCCCCGGACAATTTGGGTGGCCCACGAAATATTTTGGGAGGGCAAACCCCTTGTTAAAATTGACAAAATACCACTACCCTTTTTGAAGGCTCTACTCAAGCTTGGTAAGTACTCCCATTTTACCTTTGGGGAAAAAATTTCATCGTTTGGGAATCCCAATTTCCCCGCAGTCTGAAACACGCCGGGTTGTTTCCCAAAAGCCCTTTTTTGGGGAGGAAATTTTCCCCCCCCGGTTTATTCGCAAAAAGCTTTTTTCGTTTTCATGTCGAGGGTTTGTAAGTTTTTTGGGAAAAAGGCTGTGTCATTACTGGTTTTTCTAAAAATGTACTGTTTGGGGCCATTCATCACTTATAAAATTTTTAACTAAACGTAAAAAACACAAACGTTTTAATCGGCGGGTTTTTTGCAATAAATTTTGGGATTTTTAATTTAACCCTTGATAATTTCCCAATAGTTTAATAATCCCAACAGTGGGTTGGGGGCCCAAAATTAGGATTCCAAAGACCCCTAATTTTTTTCAAAAATTTTCAGGTAAATTTAAAGCAGAAAGTGTTTAGAGAGTAAAAGAAAATGTTTTTGGCCCTTTGGGAAGCCTCGGCAAGCTTCGGGGACTTTTGGGATAGGTTTGTAGGCTCTTCAATTTTTCCCTGGGTCCCATTTTAATTTTTGAAACAGTAGAATTTAAACAATTTTCAAAGTTTTTTAAAAGGGTTCGTTAAATCTTTGTAAATTTCGGGGGTCCCTTTTTGCTTGGTTTGTAAGTTCGTTTTTAAACTTCGTTATTAAAAAAGCAAAGATTTGCGGGGGTCACCAAGATCAGGGTTTTTATTAGTTAAGGGGTTTTAAAGTTATATTGTCCATAAGGGGGGTTAGGGAAAAGAGTCAAGTTCTTAAAAATGGGGTGGGTTTTGTGGGGGCCCTTGAAAATGAGTGTCCCATGACATGATAAGTAAAATTTTTCCAATATTATAGTATGGGATGAAATTTGTTTGGTTTTACAAAAAAGTGGGATTTCTATTTGGTGGCAGAGGGGTTTTTTAAATTTTTGTGCAAACATGGGGAAAGATTAGTCCGCTCGCCATAAAGTCATGGGGGTAAAATGGATGGGTTTAGTCATCTCGTCAAGTGAATTGTATCTATATGATAGGCCACGACTCGTCAAGTGTCGTGTGCCTATAGGATGGGTTAGTGTGGTTTGCTATGTCTCGTGGTATCAGGACGGAATAGGCTAGTGTGGTGGGTGTGTATATTATTGTAATACTACACGCATAATATATTATATTATAATTAACAGTAAGTTTATATTTTTAGATTTAATTTACCTGACCAATTTTTTCTTATTGTTGTGTTATTGGAGTTTGTTTTACACTATGGAACTATGACGGCATTCTCTCATAATGTAATATCTAATTGTGTCCTATGACTAATATATTAAATTATTTTACAAAATGCAGTAATGTAATCTGGAAAGTAACAATCAGAAATATCGCCACATTATGATATTGAAACAGTTTATTTATTTTAGTTGTCATTATTCATTAGTAAGTCGCCGAGCGTCAAGATAAGGGAGAATATGAGGGAGTGAATGTGAGTAATACGTGTAGATGAACGTTTGTAGTCATTGTTACTATCAGAGTTCGACTTAGTTCAGAAAGGATTATTTATTAATATCCCCAAAGGCCAGGGCAACTATGGGACCTACAGCTTTACGTGGAATCCGAACCACGTAGTGTTGGTCTGATTTTCAATTAACTGACAAGTCTGACACTCAGTTTTCTTCCCTACACAACATTTGAACCTTGAACTACCATCCAACATGGCACCCAAGACTTCTCTAGTAGTGTCTATGTCGATGGCACCATTGAGTGGACGCCGCGTTGGTATTAAGTGGACCGAGCAAGGGAACCTATCGCCTACAATCTCCCAAATACTTTGCCCTCAAGTAGCTGGGTTACAGCACTGCGCCACCATTGCCGACACAAATTGTATTTATAGATACGTGGAACGTCATCTCTTAATCGTAGTAAGACGGTAACTGTGCGGAAACTCTACTTGGTAGAAAAAAGGCTGTGAAAACTAAAATGTGGATGGCATTTAAATTTAAATATACTAGGGACACCTCATGTAAAAGTTAATTAAGTAAATTTAAAGAATTAGTATATGAATGCCCAATCATTAGAGTGTCAGTAGTTATTGAGCAAGTAAATGAGAATCGGTGATTTACAGAAGTCACCTTGTTGGTTTGGTACGTAAAAGAAATAATGTACTCTAGTAGGTCTGTGAAGAGACCTAAGGAATATTTCCACCGAGGAGTGTTTACTCAGCGGACCGGACACACGTGCTTCCAAACATCTGTTATTTAATCTGGCAACACTGTACGACGCCATAGTGTATGTACCGTAGGAAAAACATATACGTTGACGATGTCATAATGATATAATCATCTCTATGAGTATAACTCGTGACGCCACAGTGTCAGTAGTACGAAATGGGTTCACAGTGAATAGTACCATAGTTCGAAAAATTAAGTTTACTTTAACTTCGTTATTAATAAGAATGTTTAAAATCTGGTGACACTAACCAATTTAGAATAAACTAAAAGACCTATATTCATCAATAAAATATTAATATACTCTTCAAATTAACATCGACGTCACAATGTTATTGGCGTAAAATGACGCAACAGTGTTAGCTGTCTCAATATATATATATATATTATATATATATATATATAAATATTATATATATATATATATATTATGAGAGGCCAAGGTGCGAACTAGTGCAGTAGAAGTTAGATTCGAACAAGCACTCTCTGAACCCAGGCTGAAAGTTTTGACGCATTATGTAACTAAAAATGTATACGAATTTAAATATACTTTTAATTAAAAATTTTAAAGTGATTGAGCTTTAATTAACCTAATTTTAAATTACTTAAATTTCCTAAAGACTCTCAGATTGGGCTAAATCCCAAGACATGTTCAAGAGTTTCACATTCAAGCGACAACGTTGCCATAAATCTGTAAAAAGTAATTTTATGAATTGAAAAGACGTCACATATAAAAATTGTTGTGTCGATTATACTTTACAGTGTAACTAACAGTTAACTACTGAGTTGAACTGTTAACATTGTGCAAACATGTTGATGTTGTACTTTACAGGAATTACATTTCAATATAATTAACTTAGCACAGGATCAAATATCAAATTTAAAAATAATCAAGAATGTCGTCAAATATTTCACACATTTAAATGAAGAAATATTCTTAAAATACTCCATATTTGTTACAAAACTAACTTACTGTCTATACTCTAACGGACTTAACCCATCAAATGGCCTTTTAAGTATTACGTCATTACGATCATTAAAACAGAAAACCGTCTCATTGAAATATAAAACTTACTTTTGGCATTTTTGTAAAGCGAAACGTTCCCCCCTAAACAGATAAAATATTTATAGAATTTATAAATGTAATGGTATGTTGCTTTCGGGTATTTAAAAAATTGAAAAATTTCAGTATAAAAAAATAACTAATAATTCCAAAATCGTTAACAGGTAGATGATGAATTGATTTGAAAATAACTTTAATCCTCTATACATGTAAATATAAAGATGCTATAAAATACTTTTTCATAGGTATCCTAGAATAATTAATTTAAAAAATATCACCCTACAGACTTTGTAGCTAAATTGAAATCTTTCATTATTAAAACGATCGATTAGCATAAGTAGCGAGAACAAAGGATAAGAAAGCCAAACGGTGAAGTAGG
The DNA here is from genome assembly GCA_035578905.1 of Stictocephala bisonia. Taxonomy (NCBI): domain Eukaryota; kingdom Metazoa; phylum Arthropoda; class Insecta; order Hemiptera; family Membracidae; genus Stictocephala; species Stictocephala bisonia. Next base: position 25,243 of record JAQJVL010003933.1, read on the forward strand.
TTTAAGGCAAAATTCCTTCGAGAGGAAAATCCTCCCTAAATCGGATTACATCGAGAAGTTAGATGTAGAATTGGAGAACAAAGGGTAGTTTACCTAAACTTGAATTCACAAAGGTAATCCTGGTAAATGGCAGTTTTAAAACTTTTCCTCGTTTGTATGTCAAGAAAACAACGTTTTCTTCCCCGCTAACGAGGGCGTGTGTGTTGAATTTCACTCGGTACAAAAGATTTTTTCCAAACCGAAGAGAGCCACAAAGAGGCTATAATATCTCATATATCTAATCTTACACAATTTTAACATATTTATTTTTAACGTTTCGGTTCATGTAGAGGTCTGTTAATGCGTTTAAAATTTAGCAATTTATTAATATTCCTAAAATCAAATATTTTTTTTATCTGTAATTTTATCATCAACAACTCTAAAAAAACTCATTCAGACATACAAATTTGTAACACATTCGCTTTCCCAATTAATCCGACTTCCAGCGCCTGGTTTTCAGCTTGACGGTCTCCTAGGTATACGGTCTCTCAGGTATTTGCAAAAACTTATCCACATCATTAAATGCACGTCTGCCTATAAAGCCTTTTAAAACAAGTTTCTTCCAGAGTTGTGATTATAATTATGTATTGTTTCCATTTTGATTATGAATATATCTCTTTTTTTGTACTACCTTCTATAAATTACCTAGCAAACATTTTTCATAATACTTTTTAACTTTACTACGAGAAGGTGGTGCAGGTATTATTCTTAAAATGGAAACAGCGAAAAGAGCTACATCTGAACATAATTATACTCGCAAAATCTGTAAAAAAAAGAATTAATAACGGTAGCCTAAAACTTACTAAAGGTCTCTCTTAAAGAAATGAGACCAAGAAGCATTGCTACTTATAATCCAACCTACAAGAACTTTAACATACAGCCATCTAATTACATATACTTCAATTCTATAGAGACAATTTTTAAAAACAATGCATTCTATATATTTAGTATTCATAATCTAGTTATTTTAGATAACACCTCGCATAGTAAACTGGTAAACCGTTTCGAAGCATAAATCAAACGGAATTGCTTTTCCAACTCCTTATGGTTTAAATTTCGGAATAAAATTCAAAATAGAACACCGAATTGGTTACATCGAAGTTCAACAAACAAATCTTCTCTATCATAAATCCTAGTACTGGCATTCCAAGAGTTATCCATTAAACATATATATTTGTACTCTCTCACGTCGTACTCTTACAGGATTTACTCGTTATTTGTAAAGCAAAGACTGCCTTCAACCTCAATATTCATTTTATGGATTCACTATACCAAATTTACACGATTGGAATTTATTTTTAACAATTTCAGCATGGTTTATATTATATTATAGTGTGTGTGTGTGTGTGGTGTGTGTGTGTGTGTGTGTGTGTGTGTGTGTGTGTGTGTGTGGTGTGTGTGTGTGTGTGTGTGTGTGTGTGTGTGTGTGTGTGTGTGTGTGTGTGTGTGTGTGCGCGTGAGTGTGCGCGTGTGTGCGTGTGCGTGTGCGTGTGCGTGTGTGGGTGTGTGTGTGTGTGTGTGTGTGTGTGTGTGTGTGTGTGTGTGTGTGTGTGTGTGTGTGTGTGTGTGTGTGTGTGTGTGTGTGTGTGTGTGTGTGTGTGTGTGTGTGTGTGTGTGTGTGTGTGTGTGTGTGTGTGTGTGTGTGTGTGTGTGCGAGTGTGTGTGTGTGTGTGTGCGAGTGCGAGTACGATTGCGAGTGCGAGTACGAGTGCGAGTGCGAGTGCGTGGTAAGAAGAATATAAGAAGCGTAAAGGCCAGTATCACTGGAGTGACGTTTGTAAGGTGTTTTTTGTAAGGCTAAGGAAAACATTCCATGCAGGCACATGTGAAGCAAGTAGTGTGGTTGGCACCAGAATGATGGCATGTTTATGATAGTTAACCGTAACCTGACTTTATCGAGCTTACATTGATGGTGTAACTCGGTCTTAAACCCGCACCTCGCATTGCTGCATTACACCATAAACATGTGTGAGTTATTTTCTATTCTCGCGCATTCTATATTCAATAATACACATAGTATATATCCTATCTATTTTATAACTTTGTTATATACCCTATTGACTTAAGATTAATCTGCTGAGTTCAAACATTGGCTTATCTTTGTAAAAAAATAGCTATTTTTACTATCTCTCTTTCAAAATTCAAATTCAAAATTCAAAATTCAAAATATTTTATTGTAGAAATGACAATGTAAATTGTATTACAAACGTCAGATTTCATAATAATAACCTCAAACATCATCGTCATCATCATCCGTTGACGTTAGCATTTTCACATGTTGTCCTCCATTTTTTACTTATCCATCCAGGTTCCTCCACTTGTCTTTTCTACATTTATCTTCTTCCACAGCCTTCCACACTTGGTACTCCCAGCTTCCTCTCCGACTTCCTTTTGGTCTTCCTCTTCTTTTCTCTCTCTTCAGAGTGACCTTCGGCCTGAAAAGTATCATAATTAATCACTTAAGATGGATCCTGAAAAACAGATATTTGTTGAAATTTAAGAATGTGGCATTAATTTTAACTTGATCAAACTTTCAAACAAGTTGAAAAAGTGTAACTTGATTAGTTAGCTGTCAATTTAAAAACTATTACTAAATAATAACAGTGAGTAACTAGCAAAATTTCCTAAGCTGAATTTGCCTTTGAATCAGTACTTTCAGATTACTGTGTTAACCAGGTTATTCCAGCAACGAATATTACATGGAACTCAATATAGTGAATGATAGTGGACGATATTCAGTACTGTATTGTACTTTGAAAGGGCTGCAACTGGACAATCCAATTTAATTAAAGCTTTGTTGAAAATGTATCATAACTATTCTAATTCAATAGCATTCAACTGAACTGCAACATTACTGGACGAGTGTATAATTGGTTCAGACTGATCAATTCTATCGATATATTAGACTTACTATTATGTATCATTAAAACTTTGTATAGGTGAAGTTTACACACATATTCAGCAGTAGATAAAAAGCCCAGGAGCGACACTCAGGTTCGTATAGTATCACGGAAAATGAAGGCGCTACCTTTTAATTAATTAATTATATATTTAAAAATGAAGGCGCCACCTGCAATACAGTATTGAAATGCGGGACTTGCCTACTAAAACATGAAGGCGCTTTTTATTTATTAATAAATACACTGTTAGCCTACCTATTTAAATTAATTTTTTATTTAATTTTTCTCAACTTTTTAATAAATACACTGTTAACCTAGCTTTATTATATAACATACACTGTTAGCCTACCTATTTAATTAATTTTTTATTTAATTTATATAATTTTTTGTAATAAATACACTCTTAACCTAACTTTTTCCATGTTATACTATATAAAATGCACTTTTTTGTCCAATATAGCGTCTTTTTCCATGTACGTTCTTAACACTCTAGGCAACCCGCAATACACGTTTTATTTAAAAATCAAGGAGCAGCTATTATTTATATTAATTATTTACTTCTTTTTTTATTACACCGTTACCTACCTATACTTATCTATCTAATCATGGTTGTGTACGTACTTAACACTCTAGGCAACCCGCAATACACGTTTTATTTAAAAATCAAGGGGCAGCTATTATTTATATTAATTATTTACTTCTTTTTTATTTTTATTTAATACACTGTTACATACGAGGTCTACTGGTGTACGGCGACCGAGCTTTATCGCTGTTATCACATCACTTGACCTCTAAGGTTAGCACGTGGAGCGTCCATTGCGGTGCTGATTAATATAACACTGACCTCAAAGGTCAACCCGTGGCTGTTATCACATCTGCTTCCGTTACCACAAGCATTGTTTTACATCCCGTGTCTTGCACAATCTCTTTTAACGTAATCAGAGTTTCATGTCTGGACAGGCGCGTGACCTAATTGCCCCAACAGTACTACATGGGATGACGTAATCGGATTTTCATGTCTGGACAGGCGCGTGACCCAATTGCCCCCCCCTCCCCCCTCCCCCCCTCATCCATCCCTATATAAACGACCAACACATTCAATCTTTCTCACTTCTGCTCTTGCGCTCGTACTGATCAGACGTGTCTTCACTTTGATCCTACTCGATATTAAACACTTTAACTTTATTCTATTTTGGATACCGTTCTCTGTACGGTATTTCAAAGTAATAATCAATATTTTAACCTTTGTTCTTCCGATTTAATTTTGTGTAAAAGATGGAATCCTACGCCATAAACCGCAACCTCGTCACCATTTCCCGTCGGTTCAATACCACAGGAACCGACCTCCTTACTGTTCTGACCGAACATAAAAATAAAATCATGTCTGAAATAAATAACCACCTAAACAGACTCGGGGGAGTTAAATGGTATATTTCCGTTCAAATTAAATTTTCCAAAATTGTTAATAACGAGGAAATTTCAACAACACCTTTCTTTCACGGCAAAACCCGTCCTTTGCTACCTTCCGATTCTTTAGATGTACAATACCTCTGAAGCTCTTGACAAAATTTTAGAAAGCGTGGCTAAGTGGGTGAGTCAGGGAAGTGGGTGGGCAATTGAAAATGTTTTACGGCTTGATTTGTTTATTGTTAAATTTCAACCCTTGTACGCCTCTTCTTTCATACCCACCCCGAAAAAAATTTCAAACTCTATGCATGGAATTGTAAATATTAAAAAATAACGATCAAAAATGTTTCCTGTACTCTGTACTTGCCAAATTGTACCCTGACCGAAATAGGCGAGTAAGCTATTATGAAATCTTAGAATCTAAATTAAACATGTCTGGGATTAGCTATCCTGTCAAAATTACTGATTTAGATAACTTTGAAAAACTGAACCCTGCTATCTCTGTAAATGTCTTTGGTTTTGAAAACAACGAAATTTATCCTTTACGTATAACAAAAGAAAAATTTAGAGTTCACATCAACTTGTTACTGTTGACTACTGACACCACTACTCACTACTGCCTAATTACCAACATGTCACGACTTTTAGCTCACTTAATCAAATACGACTATGCATCACACTACTGTGACTACTGCCTACACAGATTTTCCTCCCAACTACGACTTACTAACCACTTACCTTTGTGTTCACCACACGGTGCACAAAAGACCAGACTTCCTACCAATGACGAAAAAATACATGTATTTCAAAAACTATACACTTACTCACAAAGTCCCATTTACTATCTACTGTGACTTTGAGTCCTTCGTTGTTCCAATCCCTACTACAATTAACGACCCTACTAATTCACACACGACCAACACTGCCCATCATGTCCCGTCTGGTTTTTGCTATGTAATCATTGATAGTAATGGCAAACCAGTAAAACAACCTAAAGTCTATAGCGGCCCCGACGTTGTAGATACTTTTCTAAATTCTTTGATTGATGAGTCTAAAGAGCTCTTACCTATTATTCATAAAAACATTCCGATTAATATGTCTCCACAAGACAAAATTGTTTTCAAAAATGCTACCACCTGTCACCTTTGTCAAAAACCTTTAGACGGAGACAAAGTGGCCAACCATAATCACCTAACGGGGCAGTTCTTGGGACCCGCCCACAATTCATGTAACTTAAACTATAAAGTTCCCAATCACATTCCAGTCTTTTTCCATAACCTCAGAGGTTATGACTGCCACCCACTTGATCCAAGGGTTAGGTAAATTCAAAAAAGAAAAACTCTCATGTATCGCTACAACCAGTGAGCGGTACATTTCAGTCACCCTTGAATCTTTACGATTTTTGGACTCACTCCAATTCCTTAACGCTTCTTTGGACACACTCGTGTCCAACTTAGTTTCTGACGGGGCTTCCAAATTCAAAATTTTAGGGCAGTGTATGACCAACACAGACTTACTACTACGAAAAGGTGTCTTTCCCTATACTTACATGACAGACGAATCAAAATTTAACGATACTGAACTTCCTCCCAAGGAGGCGTTCTATAACGACTTGACTAAAACACCGATTTCAGACGAAGACTACAAACATGCGCAACTTGTTTGGGATACTTTTGAACTTACTACTATGAAACAGTATCACGACCTTTACCTACTGACAGACGTACTATTACTTGCCGACGTGTTTGAAAATTTTAGGACGACAAGTATGACTTACTACGGTATTGACCCGTGTAACGTCTACTCTGCCCCAGACTGGCATGGAATTCCATGCTAAAAATGACAGACGTAAAACTTGAACTACTTACTGACATTGACCAACACCTCTTTGTCGAGTCTGGGATCCCGGGGTGGTGTCTCCATGATACCCAACCGGTACGGCCCAGACCAACAACCCTTACTTACCACACTTTGACAACACAAAACCAACCAACTATCTCCTTTATCTTGACTGTAACAATTTGTACGGAACTAGTATGTCTGATAGACTCCCAGAGTCTGATTTCAAATGGATAGACCCCCGAAACATTGACATTACAAACGTACCTGACGACTCTGACATAGGTTACATTTTAGAGGTTGACTTACACTACCCAGACCATTTAAAACGACTTACATTCTCACTTTCCACTGGCCCCTGAACGAAAAGTAGTGACAGACGACATGCTTTCCCCCTACTGTAAGGACCTACTTCATGAACTCGACTACAAACCACCAAAGACTGAAAAACTACTAACTACACTGTGTGACAAAACCAAGTACGTTGTACACTACAAGACTCTAAAACTTTACTTACAACTTGGACTTGTACTGACCAAAATTCACAGAGCTCTAAGTTTTAAACAGTCTGCCTGGTTAGCCCCATTTATCAACTTTAATACAGTGAAAAGAAAATGCGCCAAAAATAACTTTGAAAAAGATTTTTTTAAATTAATGAATAATGCGACATATGGAAAGAGTTTGGAAAATGTAAGATCTAGGATAGACTTTAAACTAGTAAATAGCGAAAAACAATTGGTCAAATGGACAGCTAGTCCTAGACTTAAAACTTTTTTCGCATACAATAAAGATATCGCGGGATTGGCTTTAAAAAAACAAACAATTTTCCTAAACAGACCCCATTTATGTTGGATTACAGTATTGGAAATTTCAAAATCAATAATGTACAACTTTCATTACAATTGGGCTATTACAAAGTATGGGAAAAACATAAAACTTTGTATGACTGACACAGACTCACTATTCTACAACGTATATACTCCCGACGTTTACACAGATATGAAAAACGAATTACACCTTTTTGATACGTCCGACTATCCACCTAGCCACCCATGCTACAGTGTAGAAAACAAAAAAGCGTTAGGAAAATTTAAAGACGAACTAAACTCAAATCCGGCTAGGGAAATAATTGGCTTGAGAGCGAAATGCTACTCCGTTCTAAATTCTAATCTAGAGGAAAAGAAGGTAGCCAAAGGCGTCCCCCGAGTCGCGATAAAAAAACAACTAAAACACCAAATGTATAAAGACTGTCTTTTAAATCATTCCTTAAAAACAACATCCGCTTTAAACATTCGTAGTGAAAAACATAACATTTACACTCAAAACATTTCAAAATTATCACTTTCCCCCTTTGACGATAAAAGATACATCTTGGATAATGGAATTGATACACTAGCATACGGACACCATTTAATTAGTAAAAAACGAGCTTTAGAACACGATCATGATTTCATTAATAAAAAACTAAAACTCACCCATAACTCAAACATAAACTTTGAAACAGAAAAACAATAATCTATACACTTCAAACATAAAAATTAATAAAAGAACAACTAAAATTGCATACTGTCAGAACGTCTTTCCAGAACCATTAACCTCTGACTGACCACTAGTCCCTCCCCCCACCACATCCATCCTTATCGCACTAATGGCGTCGATCCCACTACATCGGAAGCTTTCTAAAATATTGGACAGTTTCTTTGTATATATGAAGATTTGTACATAACCTATCAGTAAATTTGTAATATTTGTAAATATTTGTAAATAACCGGGTCCTTAGCAGTTTCAATGTACATCCAAAGTCTACGAGTAATACTTTGAGCAGTACCACACTGTTACAGGTTACTAACATGTCCGTAGAAACCCAATTTACGACATTGGATGGACTCAACCTGACCATAGTGCAATGTAAAAACCTCGTACTGGATGAACCTTCTTCTTGATTACGGTAACTCCTACGCCAGGTAAGTAATGTTAAGTTAGTTTTAAGTAAACTCTTTTTACCGTCAACTTTTAAAAAACAATCTGTAAAGTAAATTCTGTTATAATATGGACACTTTTGTGAGTTTACATAACTACAATTTATTAACGGATATCTCCAGCTCTGTGTGAATTTCTATAGAATACCGTACCATCAAGGTGAGGGCGGCCCAAATTCAATAAAAAATCGCCCGACTGTTCTCTAAGGCAGCCGTAAAACGTGTAAGTCCTGAGGCGGTCCTGCAACTTGGGGCTGGGCTAATCCCCGTAAGACCTTGAGTCGCAGTCCGGGCCCTCGTAAGGTACGTGTATGATTGAATGTTACACTCTATGGCTGGACAGTATCCGTAGGTCTCGTGTGTGAGGGAGAGTAACCTACAAAAAAAGAAAAAAAAAACACAAAAACCTACTGTAAAAAAATAGAATCAAAAATAATAAAAACAAATTTATAAATAAAAACCCCTTTGTAAGTCTGTACGTCACATTGAAAGGCTTCTCTAAGTAAAGTGATGTCTTTACTTACAGAGGGGACCCAAAAAATACAAAAAATAAATAAAAAAATTATAAAAAAACAATAACTAAATAATACTGAGAGGTAGCATTTTGTTGGTTGGCTACCACCGTAATGAGCGAGGTTGGGGCTCATTACACTAAAATACCCGTGGGGGATACCAGTCCTCTATCGGGCGCGTCCCATGGGAATTGGGGCAATGCCCTTCAGTTTTGCCTTCAGCTTACTTGAGGGTAGTGAGGAATTAAATACTCACCGTGAAAAACTGGTTAAATCAAAAACATTAATAAAATCTGCGAGAAAGATCATGGTATAGTACAGAATCAGGAAGTGATCTTAGTAAGATATGGTAAAACTTTCTATAAAAAAGAGTAAATTCCATCCAAAAGTAAGAAAAAAAATCAAAGATACATACAAATTTCAAAAAAAGAGTCATTTTACATAAAAAATGTGTTGAAAAATTTTTCAAATCAAGGAAGAACTACCAACATAGTACTCTCCAAACCCCTTAAAATTTAGTTAAAATGTCAATAAATAGGGTTATTTGTGTACAAAATATGTTATAATTCCCTAAAAGCATTAAAATTCAGTGTCATAACAATGATATTTGTTCTAAACATTAAAAAACCTTTAAAATTATCTAATAGACTCTTTATAAACTTAGTTTGTGCTCAAAACAACACACAAAAGACCAAACACAAACTCTACATATAAGACTCTTGGTTGACCACCCACCTACTCAACATACAACAACTCTGATAGATCATCCACCTAACCATTACATAAAACCTTTGATAGACCACCAACACACATGAACAACCTACCTACGTAACATCCAACACTCTTGACTTACCGCCCACCTACTCAACACACAGATAGACTACGTAACTAACCATTACATAAAACCTTAGATTGACACCCAACATTCATGGAAGACCTACCTACCAAATATACAACTTGATTAACCACCTACCTACCCATCACACATTTCTCTTGATAGACCAATCACCCTCCCATAAAAAGACTTTTGTCAGACTATTTACTTAACATACAAGACTTACCACCCACCTACTCAAAACACAAAAGACCAACCACACACTCTACATATAAGACTCTTGGTTGCTCACCCACCTACTCAACATACAACACCTCTGATACACCATTCCCTTGAACATTACATAAAACCTGTGATATTCCACCCAATCACCAAACACACATGACTCTTAATAGACCAATCCACCTAGCTCTGCACACACGATTCCTTAGGACACACCCTACACCCACCACTCATCCTACAGACAAAACTCCTAGAGAACTACCCATCCACCATAAAAACACTATTTCTTCATATAATCATGTTTTAAAATAACATTATTACACTGTAAGATAGGTTTAATATAGCTAAAGACCTAAAGTGTTACCTAAAATTCTGTTTTCTCTAGAAATATGAGAGCTGTTGGTGGAAAACATCCAAACTAAACATAGAAAATAAGAATTAGCATGTAGTTTCATAGAAATTCTGCTATACAACTAAAAAAAATATGAGAAAAAGTTAGGTTAAAAAACAATGAACATAGAAAAAGTTAGGTTAAAAATGAACACAGAAAAAGTTAGGTTAGCAAACATCCGAAAAGTTCAGTTAAAATTAACAAACTCAAAAAATGGGACATTTTTTGTGTATGTTAATTTTAACAACTTTTCGGAAAAGTAAGGATAGCAATCAACCTTTCGGTTGATTGCTAGACTTACTTTTCTGATGTTTGCTAACCTAACTTTTTCTGTGTTCATTTTTTAACCTAACTTTTTCTATGTTCATTGTTTTTAACCTAACTTTTTCTCATATTTTTTTTAGTTGTATAGCAGAATTTCTATGAAACTACATGCTAATTCTTATTTTCTATGTTTAGTTTGGATGTTTTCCACCAACAGCTCTCATATTTCTAGAGAAAACAGAATTTTAGGTAACACTTTAGGTCTTTAGCTATATTAAACTTATCTTACAGTGTAATAATGTTATTTTAAAACATGATTATATGAAGAAATAGTGTTTTTATGGTGGATGGGTAGTTCTCTAGGAGTTTTGTCTGTAGGATGAGTGGTGGGTGTAGGGTGTGTCCTAAGGAATCGTGTGTGCAGAGCTAGGTGGATTGGTCTATTAAGAGTCATGTGTGTTTGGTGATTGGGTGGAATATCACAGGTTTTATGTAATGTTCAAGGAATGGTGTATCAGAGGTGTTGTATGTTGAGTAGGTGGGTGAGCAACCAAGAGTCTTATATGTAGAGTGTGTGGTTGGTCTTTTGTGTTTTGAGTAGGTGGGTGGTAAGTCTTGTATGTTAAGTAAATAGTCTGACAAAAGTCTTTTTATGGGAGGGTGATTGGTCTATCAAGAGAAATGTGTGATGGGTAGGTAGGTGGTTAATCAAGTTGTATATTTGGTAGGTAGGTCTTCCATGAATGTTGGGTGTCAATCTAAGGTTTTATGTAATGGTTAGTTACGTAGTCTATCTGTGTGTTGAGTAGGTGGGCGGTAAGTCAAGAGTGTTGGATGTTACGTAGGTAGGTTGTTCATGTGTGTTGGTGGTCTATCAAAGGTTTTATGTAATGGTTAGGTGGATGATCTATCAGAGTTGTTGTATGTTGAGTAGGTGGGTGGTCAACCAAGAGTCTTATATGTAGAGTTTGTGTTTGGTCTTTTGTGTGTTGTTTTGAGCACAAACTAAGTTTATAAAGAGTCTATTAGATAATTTTAAAGGTTTTTTTAATGTTTAGAACAAATATCATTGTTATGACACTGAATTTTAATGCTTTTAGGGAATTATAACATATTTTGTACACAAATAACCCTATTTATTGACATTTTAACTAAATTTTAAGGGGTTTGGAGAGTACTATGTTGGTAGTTCTTCCTTGATTTGAAAAATTTTTCAACACATTTTTATGTAAAATGACTCTTTTTTTGAAATTTGTATGTATCTTTGATTTTTTTTCTTACTTTTGGATGGAATTTACTCTTTTTATAGAAAGTTTTACCATATCTTACTAAGATCACTTCCTGATTCTGTACTATACCATGATCTTTCTCGCAGATTTTATTAATGTTTTTGATTTAACCAGTTTTTCACGGTGAGTATTTAATTCCTCACTACCCTCAAGTAAGCTGAAGGCAAAACTGAAGGGCATTGCCCAATTCCCATGGGACGCGCCCGATAGAGGACTGGTATCCCCCACGGGTATTTTAGTGTAATGAGCCCCAACCTCGCTCATTACGGTGGTAGCCAACCAACAAAATGCTACCTCTCAGTATTATTTACTTATTGTTTTTTTATAATTTTTTTATTTATTTTTTGTATTTTTTGGGTCCCTCTGTAAGTAAAGACATCACTTTACTTAGAGAAGCCTTTCAATGTGACGTACAGACTTACAAAGGGGTTTTTATTTATAAATTTGTTTTTATTATTTTTGATTCTATTTTTTTACAGTAGGTTTTTGTGTTTTTTTTCTTTTTTTGTAGGTTACTCTCCCTCACACACGAGACCTACGGATACTGTCCAGCCATAGAGTGTAACATTCAATCATACACGTACCTTACGAGGGCCCGGACTGCGACTCAAGGTCTTACGGGGATTAGCCCAGCCCCAAGTTGCAGGACCGCCTCAGGACTTACACGTTTTACGGCTGCCTTAGAGAACAGTCGGGCGATTTTTTATTGAATTTGGGCCGCCCTCACCTTGATGGTACGGTATTCTATAGAAATTCACACAGAGCTGGAGATATCCGTTAATAAATTGTAGTTATGTAAACTCACAAAAGTGTCCATATTATAACAGAATTTACTTTACAGATTGTTTTTTAAAAGTTGACGGTAAAAGAGTTTACTTAAAACTAACTTAACATTACTTACCTGGCGTAGGAGTTACCGTAATCAAGAAGAAGGTTCGTCCAGTACGAGGTTTTTACATTGCACTATGGTCAGGTTGAGTCCATCCAATGTCGTAAATTGGGTTTCTACGGACATGTTAGTAACCTGTAACAGTGTGGTACTGCTCAAAGTATTACTCGTAGACTTTGCATGTACATTGAAACTGCTAAGGACCCGGTTATTTACAAATATTTACAAATATTACAAATTTACTGATAAGTTATGTACAAATCTTCATATATACAAAGAAACTGTCCAATATTTTAGAAAGCTTCCGATGTAGTGGGATCGACGCCATTAGTGCGATAAGGATGGATGTGGTGGGGGGAGGGACTAGTGGTCAGTCAGAGGTTAATGGTTCTGGAAAGACGTTCTGACAGTATGCAATTTTAGTTGTTCTTTTATTAATTTTTATGTTTGAAGTGTATAGATTATTGTTTTTCTGTTTCAAAGTTTATGTTTGAGTTATGGGTGAGTTTTAGTTTTTTATTAATGAAATCATGATCGTGTTCTAAAGCTCGTTTTTTACTAATTAAATGGTGTCCGTATGCTAGTGTATCAATTCCATTATCCAAGATGTATCTTTTATCGTCAAAGGGGGAAAGTGATAATTTTGAAATGTTTTGAGTGTAAATGTTATGTTTTTCACTACGAATGTTTAAAGCGGATGTTGTTTTTAAGGAATGATTTAAAAGACAGTCTTTATACATTTGGTGTTTTAGTTGTTTTTTTATCGCGACTCGGGGGACGCCTTTGGCTACCTTCTTTTCCTCTAGATTAGAATTTAGAACGGAGTAGCATTTCGCTCTCAAGCCAATTATTTCCCTAGCCGGATTTGAGTTTAGTTCGTCTTTAAATTTTCCTAACGCTTTTTTGTTTTCTACACTGTAGCATGGGTGGCTAGGTGGATAGTCGGACGTATCAAAAAGGTGTAATTCGTTTTTCATATCTGTGTAAACGTCGGGAGTATATACGTTGTAGAATAGTGAGTCTGTGTCAGTCATACAAAGTTTTATGTTTTTCCCATACTTTGTAATAGCCCAATTGTAATGAAAGTTGTACATTATTGATTTTGAAATTTCCAATACTGTAAATCCAACATAAATGGGTCTGTTTAGGAAAATTGTTTGTTTTTTTAAAGCCAATCCCGCGATATCTTTATTGTATGCGAAAAAAGTTTTAAGTCTAGGACTAGCTGTCCATTTGACCAATTGTTTTTCGCTATTTACTAGTTTAAAGTCTATCCTAGATCTTACATTTTCCAAACTCTTTCCATATGTCGCATTATTCATTAATTTAAAAAAATCTTTTTCAAAGTTATTTTTGGCGCATTTTCTTTTCACTGTATTAAAGTTGATAAATGGGGCTAACCAGGCAGACTGTTTAAAACTTAGAGCTCTGTGAATTTTGGTCAGTACAAGTCCAAGTTGTAAGTAAAGTTTTAGAGTCTTGTAGTGTACAACGTACTTGGTTTTGTCACACAGTGTAGTTAGTAGTTTTTCAGTCTTTGGTGGTTTGTAGTCGAGTTCATGAAGTAGGTCCTTACAGTAGGGGGAAAGCATGTCGTCTGTCACTACTTTTCGTTCAGGGGCCAGTGGAAAGTGAGAATGTAAGTCGTTTAAATGGTCTGGGTAGTGTAAGTCAACCTCTAAAATGTAACCTATGTCAGAGTCGTCAGGTACGTTTGTAATGTCAATGTTTCGGGGGTCTATCCATTTGAAATCAGACTCTGGGAGTCTATCAGACATACTAGTTCCGTACAAATTGTTACAGTCAAGATAAAGGAGATAGTTGGTTGGTTTTGTGTTGTCAAAGTGTGGTAAGTAAGGGTTGTTGGTCTGGGCGTACCGGTTGGGTATCATGGAGACACCACCCCGGATCCCAGACTCGACAAAGAGGTGTTGGTCAATGTCAGTAAGTAGTTCAAGTTTTACGTCTGTCATTTTTAGCATGGAATTCCATGCCAGTCTGGGGGCAGAGTAGACGTTACACGGGTCAATACCGTAGTAAGTCATACTTGTCGTCCTAAAATTTTCAAACACGTCGGCAAGTAATAGTACGTCTGTAAGTAGGTAAAGGTCGTGATACTGTTTCATAGTAGTAAGTTCAAAAGTATCCCAAACAAGTTGCGCATGTTTGTAGTCTTCGTCTGAAATCGGTGTTTTAGTCAAGTCGTTATAGAACGCCTCCTTGGGAGGAAGTTCAGTATCGTTAAATTTTGATTCGTCTGTCATGTAAGTATAGGGAAAGACACCTTTTCGTAGTAGTAAGTCTGTGTTGGTCATACACTGCCCTAAAATTTTGAATTTGGAAGCCCCGTCAGAAACTAAGTTGGACACGAGTGTGTCCAAAGAAGCGTTAAGGAATTGGAGTGAGTCCAAAAATCGTAAAGATTCAAGGGTGACTGAAATGTACCGCTCACTGGTTGTAGCGATACATGAGAGTTTTTCTTTTTTGAATTTACCTAACCCTTGGATCAAGTGGTGGCAGTCATAACCTCTGAGGTTATGGAAAAAGACTGGAATGTGATTGGGAACTTTATAGTTTAAGTTACATGAATTGTGGGCGGGTCCCAAGAACTGCCCCGTTAGGTGATTATGGTTGGCCACTTTGTCTCCGTCTAAAGGTTTTTGACAAAGGTGACAGGTGGTAGCATTTTTGAAAACAATTTTGTCTTGTGGAGACATATTAATCGGAATGTTTTTATGAATAATAGGTAAGAGCTCTTTAGACTCATCAATCAAAGAATTTAGAAAAGTATCTACAACGTCGGGGCCGCTATAGACTTTAGGTTGTTTTACTGGTTTGCCATTACTATCAATGATTACATAGCAAAAACCAGACGGGACATGATGGGCAGTGTTGGTCGTGTGTGAATTAGTAGGGTCGTTAATTGTAGTAGGGATTGGAACAACGAAGGACTCAAAGTCACAGTAGATAGTAAATGGGACTTTGTGAGTAAGTGTATAGTTTTTGAAATACATGTATTTTTCGTCATTGGTAGGAAGTCTGGTCTTTTGTGCACCGTGTGGTGAACACAAAGGTAAGTGGTTAGTAAGTCGTAGTTGGGAGGAAAATCTGTGTAGGCAGTAGTCACAGTAGTGTGATGCATAGTCGTATTTGATTAAGTGAGCTAAAAGTCGTGACATGTTGGTAATTAGGCAGTAGTGAGTAGTGGGTGTCAGTAGTCAACAGTAACAAGTTGATGTGAACTCTAAATTTTTCTTTTGTTATACGTAAAGGATAAATTTCGTTGTTTTCAAAACCAAAGACATTTACAGAGATAGCAGGGTTCAGTTTTTCAAAGTTATCTAAATCAGTAATTTTGACAGGATAGCTAATCCCAGACATGTTTAATTTAGATTCTAAGATTTCATAATAGCTTACTCACCTATTTCGGTCAGGGTACAATTTGGCAAGTACAGAGTACAGGAATCATTTTTGATCGTTATTTTTAATATTTACAATTCCATGCATAGAGTTTGAAATTTTTTTCGGGGTGGGTATGAAAGAAGAGGCGTACAAGGGTTGAAATTTAACAATAAACAAATCAAGCCGTAAAACATTTTCAATTGCCCACCCACTTCCCTGACTCACCCACTTAGCCACGCTTTCTAAAATTTTGTCAAGAGCTTCAGAGTATTGTACATCTAAAGAATCGGAAGGTAGCAAAGGACGGGTTTTGCCGTGAAAGAAAGGTGTTGTTGAAATTTCCTCGTTATTAACAATTTTGGAAAATTTAATTTGAACGGAAATATACCATTTAACTCCCCCGAGTCTGTTTAGGTGGTTATTTATTTCAGACATGATTTTATTTTTATGTTCGGTCAGAACAGTAAGGAGGTCGGTTCCTGTGGTATTGAACCGACGGGAAATGGTGACGAGGTTGCGGTTTATGGCGTAGGATTCCATCTTTTACACAAAATTAAATCGGAAGAACAAAGGTTAAAATATTGATTATTACTTTGAAATACCGTACAGAGAACGGTATCCAAAATAGAATAAAGTTAAAGTGTTTAATATCGAGTAGGATCAAAGTGAAGACACGTCTGATCAGTACGAGCGCAAGAGCAGAAGTGAGAAAGATTGAATGTGTTGGTCGTTTATATAGGGATGGATGAGGGGGGGAGGGGGGAGGGGGGGGGCAATTGGGTCACGCGCCTGTCCAGACATGAAAATCCGATTACGTCATCCCATGTAGTACTGTTGGGGCAATTAGGTCACGCGCCTGTCCAGACATGAAACTCTGATTACGTTAAAAGAGATTGTGCAAGACACGGGATGTAAAACAATGCTTGTGGTAACGGAAGCAGATGTGATAACAGCCACGGGTTGACCTTTGAGGTCAGTGTTATATTAATCAGCACCGCATGGACGCTCCACGTGCTAACCTTAGAGGTCAAGTGATGTGATAACAGCGATAAAGCTCGGTCGCCGTACACCAGTAGACCTCGTATGTAACAGTGTATTAAATAAAAATAAAAAAAGAAGTAAATAATTAATATAAATAATAGCTGCCCCTTGATTTTTAAATAAAACGTGTATTGCGGGTTGCCTAGAGTGTTAAGTACGTACACAACCATGATTAGATAGATAAGTATAGGTAGGTAACGGTGTAATAAAAAAAGAAGTAAATAATTAATATAAATAATAGCTGCTCCTTGATTTTTAAATAAAACGTGTATTGCGGGTTGCCTAGAGTGTTAAGAACGTACATGGAAAAAGACGCTATATTGGACAAAAAAGTGCATTTTATATAGTATAACATGGAAAAAGTTAGGTTAAGAGTGTATTTATTACAAAAAATTATATAAATTAAATAAAAAATTAATTAAATAGGTAGGCTAACAGTGTATGTTATATAATAAAGCTAGGTTAACAGTGTATTTATTAAAAAGTTGAGAAAAATTAAATAAAAAATTAATTTAAATAGGTAGGCTAACAGTGTATTTATTAATAAATAAAAAGCGCCTTCATGTTTTAGTAGGCAAGTCCCGCATTTCAATACTGTATTGCAGGTGGCGCCTTCATTTTTAAATATATAATTAATTAATTAAAAGGTAGCGCCTTCATTTTCCGTGATACTATACGAACCTGAGTGTCGCTCCTGGGCTTTTTATCTACTTTCAGCTATTTTATCAAGTAACGAGTATATAATTGGTTCAGACTCATCAATTATATCGATTAACTAACTTACTATTATGTATCATTAAAACGTTGTGTAGGTGAAGTTTACACACATATTCAGCTATTTTATCAAGTAACGAGTGTTAAAAATTTGATACATAATATTTTCAATAATGGTCACAAATGGATAATTCGTAATAATTGTACATCAACCTTTGTAAGCTTTTTTACTATCATACCTAAAGACATAATTTAAGGGTACACTGTGGCTGGTTACTTTTTTAAATAATATATTATTTATAAACATTTAAAACATATATATGTGGCAAGTAAAATTTATATTAAAAATAACTATAAACAAATTAAGGTTTCTCTCAGTTCGTATTATAAACTTTGACGATATAATTCGTAAACGTTCAAGACAACATTTTCAACAACCCCACTATGAAATAGTGTATAGGTGGGCGGGTGGGTCAATAACTTGAAACGTGTATGGGTTGGTTTGTGAGTGGGTCAATACCTCTGTACATGTAAAGGTGGGCGGGTGGGTCAATACCACTGTACGTGTATTGGTAGGCGGGTGGGTCAATAACACTGTACGTGTATGGGTAGGTGGGTGGGTCAATAACACTGTACGTGTATGGGTAGGCGGGTGGGTCAATAACACTGTACGTGTATGGGTAGGCGGGTGGGTCAATAACACTGTACGTGTATGGGTAGGCGGGTGGGTCAATAACACTGTACGTGTATGGGTGGGCAGGTGGGTCAATAACACTGTACGTGTATGGGTAGGCGGGTGGGTCAATAACACTGTACGTGTATGGGTAGGCGGGTGGGTCATTACCACTGGATGTGTATCAGTGGTTGGGTTGGTCAATACATTAAAGTGTACTATTCTTTAATGGTAATGCGCCTGAACAGTCATGCCAACAACATGCCACAAACAAAAGCTATTGTTACCACTCATATCAGTATTTATTATCTTTTTTATATTTGCACATGTTCATTAAATAAATCATTTTAATGACGTAACCACTAGTTTTAAATAAATGTCCAGTTAATTTTTATAACAATCTATATTAATGGAAAACGTTATACAAATATAGATAACCATTTACTTTAATATATATTGGTTATCTATCTATATGCCTATATATCTATATATCTATATGCAAAACATAGTGTTATAGATTTAACAAATGTGTACGTAATAATACGCACTTACAGATTGTACTCAATGTATTATATCAGATTGTTTGTTAGTAAAATAGTTATTAACACGTGTTTTCATTAGTAATTTTCCGTTACAGATATTTCTCTAGTTCGTATACAGAGATATTTGTTAAACAAATAATGAGGGGTTTTTATCAACTTTTCTTAAAAATTTGTTTGGCAAAACAAAAGAGCAGTTGACAAATGTCTTCTGGTTCTCCCATCAGAGAGAGGTGATCATTTTTAGCCCAGAGGACAAATGCAGCACATGTTCCTTCATTAGTCTCGAGGAAAACCAATTTATCTAACTTTTCATGCTTGTGTCGAAAGCAAAAAAATAACCAAATAAACTTAAGTGTTTCCTCAGAGAATTCCAGATGTATTGTTTAGTATTACGTACTTGCATTGTTATTGATATTGAAATTTTTAAATGCCACTACCTTTTATTTCATTTTTTCGCAATCAAAAATACACATTGATGCAGTGCACATATAAACCATCTAGCTATATGCTGGTTGATGTAAAGACAAAATATATTACTAAATAAGTTTTTCTTTATATAATATCCAAACATTTATTATGAAGTTATAATGAATAATAAATTTCAAAATTGATCAGTTTAACTAACAAATAAGATAACTATCTTATTTGATACAACATAAATAGAAGAAAAATAATGATAAATTAAATTAAGTATTATGGGGATATTTTTTCCTTTGACAGAGAGAGTGGGAAAGAGAGAGTAGTGAAGATATTTTTATGAATATGCAATGCATGATCAAACAATGAACCAGAATAATTTTCAAGAATGCTCCTGATATTTTAGAGGGCTCGTCGGGACAGTACCTTGGAATTCCTAACATGCAGTTTTAAATAGGAACATTACGAATTGCTATGGTAGTATTTTAAGTTGCTATAAGGATGTTAAGTTTTAGTGTTTCATCAGATTATTTAAGGCGTTGTAAAGAAACTATGGAACATTCAACATTTTAAGTAACATGTAGAAGATCCAATCTACTTAACCTTGAGTTTCACAGTACATTTTTCCTTCATATTACGTATAAATATGTGAAATCAGATACTTACCGCTTATCGACGATCTTTGGTTAAATGAAATTTCATATTGAAGTTTATAAAAATGTAATTTTTTGAACTCCAGAAGACTCACCACAAAACTTATACATACAGAATATAACTAAATAATCACTTGGTTACACAAGGAGTTAAGTGCTTATTATATTAACAACCTTTCAAAGACATACTTCTATTTCTTGCATTATAATCAGAATAAAGAAACTATTTTATTAGGTATCGAAAATAAATGTCTAATGAATTAATACAGCCTTCTCATAGGTACTTACATGTACAGTGGTACGGACTCACCCACCCACCCTTACACGCACAGTGGTATTGACCACCCACCTATCCATACACGCACAGGGGTATTGAACCACCCACCCATACATACACAGTGGTATTGACCCACCCACCCATACACTTACAGTGGTATTGAAGCATCCACCCAATAAAAAAACTGTGTCAGTTCAAACCGAAGTAATCATGTTTGTAAATTTAGCAGTGCCAATCACTTAGTGATAGAATCCATATGTACACTGACTTTTACCTGTGCAGTGGTATTATTTCATCAGTTTACACAACAAATATGCTTTGGAGTCTAGTTCGTGAGGATGCAATGAAAAATCCATGATTGCAAAAGAATATGACAAAAGATTATTCCAGCATGGAATGAAGGTTTACATCACTTCTCAGTAATGTTTCCGGCCTAGATCAGGTATTGACTTCTTTTCTCAGCAAACAAAAAACATGACTTCAGCTAGACATCACCGAAATTGTTATAATCATTAATGGAGAAAACGATGGTTTCTATGAATATGGGTTTTAAGCTCAGGCCGTCGCGAATGTTCAGGAATTATTCTTGATTGCCACTTACACTACTAGAGACACATCTGAACTACTAATGACGTAAAAGACGGTGACACTATAGGGAGTTGGAAAATGTGAGTGGTCGGAGATGAAGCTAAATGGTCTTTTCATTTCTGTCGTTAATCCGCTTTTTGGAACAAAGGTGTAAGTGAGTACTTTCTGTGTAAAATTATTGCGTAAGCGAGTGTGTGTTGGCTGAAATAAGTGCCGAGGCTTACCTCCATTTGCCAGGTAGAATCTGGGGGATGTTCATTGTTGGGATAGTCGTTATATCCTACCACCAACTTCCTAACGGTAGGCAGATATTTTATAATGATATTATTTATGTTCTATCACATTTCTAACATTGTTTAAAAATAATAATAGATCTTACAATCAACCAATTAACTTAGCCTTTTTCTCCAATGTTGCATTTTTGGGACACTCAAGAATTCCACTGGAAGGTGTTATAGCCAGGGGTTGTTCGGTGGAGTGTAGTGATACTTACTACGCACGAACAATATTTTTTTTTACATTTATAGTAAAAAAGTAAATCAAGGGAATAACGGAACCAAGATTTGTTAGTTAATGTTTATCTTTAACACGCTAGCAAACATAAAGCACAGAATGCTGATGAAATAACTCAGATCTCGTTTTAGTGTTGACCGCTACAGGTAGTGTGTTCTTTTAATGAAATAGTTTTTAAAAATACATCGCACAACGAAACAGCAGTAATTTAATCGACTATGTTTCCGATTAAAAATAACTTGACAATATGTTATAAGAGGTTGATAAAATAGACCACTTTTGTCATGTTTCCTCAATTTGTATTCACAAATATAAATATCATATTGTAGTGTTAGTAAAATTAATTACTTTATATTACCTTCATTTAAAGAGACGCACTATCCTAATTTAAATATTTTCTAAATTTATTTATTTCCCGAATATAGTTCTGCTACTAAAGAGTAAAATTTTTTTCTTCAAATTAATACATTTTAGGTCATAAAATCCATTCAAGTTTAACTAATTAAATTTTAGTGAAGCATAATGTGAACGTATGCCTTTTAGGAGGGTGTTGTATTACATATAGTAGACAACACACTGCAATGTCAAATACAATACAGATTATACTGTGACAGATGGGACACTCAACTAACACCACAAACACATGACAGTTCCAATGTGACATATCAATACAATCACATGTCGTCAATGTGATTGACGATAATCCTGAAAATATCTGTGACGGATCCCATGGTAGCATTACAAATAAATAAAACACTTTTGTACTATAATTGGTTTAAACGACATATACAGCTTTTCACAGTCATTCATATCGCTTACTTTAGTTCGTTTTATCTTAGTTTAGTGTGACTGAGAAATTTATGAGATAGTAACAAATAGAAAAACGAAAACAATATGTAGTGTTTTGGCTCTAGTTTGTTTTCGAATAATTACATAATTAAAAATAAACAAAATTGGTAATATTATCAACGCAGGTAGATTAAGCCAATGTCCTTCTCACCCACTATATACGTACGGTCTAAGTAACCCTAGTAATCACCACACCAACAAGTTTACGTTTGGTAAAACACTTAATTTCACCTGCTTAAACCTATGCTAGGGCCATGCAAGTTGGTAACAGAGAAAGCGAGCGTTAAGAAGAGGCTGGAAATAGGACGATTTTCGTTCACATAATTATCTAGGGTAGTCTGAGGATCAAAAAAACAACAATTGACAATACAATATAGAAAATATAATAATCAATAACAACATTAACGAAGAATCATAATTAAAATATGATTAATGAATCCAGGTATAAAAATTATGAATTAAACGTCAAATAAATAGCAAATTTAACTTTCAGTATAGAATAGAGCGTATAAGTTAAAAATAAATAAAGATATAAGTGATAAAATAAATAGAATAAAACTTATTGAAAATTAACTTAAATATAATTGTACGTACAACTAAGTAAACACTATTGATATAATCAATGGTATGTGTAGTGGTGTTTGTGTCGTCAGTATCAGCATGTTAATTGTATAACCTTAGCCCGAGGAGATTAAAAGGATAAAAGTGACTACGAGATAAATGACAATAATTGTATCGATTTGCTGTAGACTTTCAGTTAACATTTTGACGGAGCTGCAAAGTAACATTTTATTTCCTACAGCTCCAGTTAAAACTGTGAGGTGGAAGGTTAATCCCCGTAAATCCAGGACTATCTATCTCAGGATTACGAAAAGTCCTGCCCTCTTAGCTTTGGTCAACTTGGCAGAGCTTTTCGCTACAGCCTTTGATCTCTAGATTGATCTTGAAATCGTTCTCTTTTTTCAGATACAACATAGAACAGTACGTTTAAACTAACTTTTAGTGTATTTAGAGATTTTATAAACTGTTCATAAATATGTAGGACTATTGTGAGGTTGTATTCGTTAAGCAATCCATAACTTACTTGACAACATTGGTAATAATTGATTCGTTAAGCAGAGGTTAAGTGAATTATGGAATTACTGAGGTTTATTCTAATAATTGAAATATGCCCTCTTATACAGGATGGAAAAAATATGGAAACGCTTTCCGAATTGTTGTATGACTTCACAAAGTTTACATCTTTTATATGATCATGGTTACAAAGAACATACTTTAAGACGCCATTTTATCTTTCTGGGAAGACAGGCCAGAAGGAAATGAACGAAAATCTTCGACGTAAGACTAGGTCAAGTTTGGTATTAAATGAAAGATCAATTTAAGAGAAATAAATGGCTACAAGCTGGACTTTTAAAGGATTATCCTTTCAAGAGTGGTGGTCATTTGAATTTCAAAGTAACTAATTCAAACAAAATTATTTCTCCGCTATTGAATGGTTTTAAGTAAATTATTATGATCAAAAATCTAACACAATCATTACGAAAATTTATTTATCAAATAATTTATGAAAACTTTGTTTTCCTATTTTTTTCCCCCCTGTGTAACGGTAATATGTTGTCGATATATTTTAAAGTAATAAACAAAACTATTTCAGCCAAAACATATGTTTCATAAAAATATTTCAGAAGCTATTCCAAATTATTTGGGCTGAGATTGTAGAAGGTATGCTCTGTACAGTATGTGTTCATTGAAATTTAAACTGATTCAGCTACTAAATATACTGAGGTATAGGGATTTGTTCATTGTGTATTTGATATAATTAAGTATCCATCTACACATCTACACGCAGGATGTACAGGATGCTATTAAAAAATTAAAGTCAAAACGAACTACAGGTCCAGATTTACTTCCGCAGTATTTGTTTAAAGGATGTTCAGAACATTTGATTAACCCTCTAACATTTTTGTTTAATCTGAGCCTAAGAACAAATGTTTTTCCTGATAAATGGAAAACCACTAAAATAACTCCAATTTTTAAGAGTGGTCAAAAAACCCAAATTACTAATTATAGACCAGTAGCAGCAGTGTTGTCAGTACCAGCGAAGATTTTTGAGATGGTCATTCATAAATATTTATTCAGTCACTTTGAAAAGCATATTACCGTTAAGCAGCACGGATTCGTACCAGGAAGATCTGTCAATACTAATTTGCTTTACTTTACAAACTATGTTTCCTCGGGTCTTGATTCTGGGACTCGGACTGACGCTTTATTCCTCGACCTGGCGAAGGCATTCGATAAGGTCGATCATTCTATTTTATTTAAAAAATTACATTTCTACGGAGTTTCATCAAATCCTTTATATTTTTTTAAGTCTTACATAGTTAATAGGAAACAATTTGTTCGTTACAGTGGCTTTTCATCATCAACTTTTAACGTTCAATCAGGCGTACCTCAGGGCTCGAACCTGGGGCCTTGCCTGTTCACCATTTTAATTAATGATTTAATAGATTGCGTACGCTTCGCTGAAACATTGTTGTTCGCTAATGATTTGAAAATGTTTAAATACATTAAGAATCTTAATGATGCCGCCTGTTTACAGCGTGATATAGACAATGTATTCATTTGGAGTGTTTTAAATAAAATGACTTTCAATGTTTCAAAATGCTACCTAATGACATTCACAAGGGCACAAGATTTTTTCAAAAATGATTATTTTTTGAACGGTGTTTTAATAGCTAGAGTAAATAAAATAAAAGATTTAGGCGTATACTTAAATGATTCACTATCTTTTAATCCTCATATCGAATTATGCATAGCCTCAGCCAGTAAAATGATGGGTTTCATTTTTATACAAAGTGCAAGTTTTCAAAACACTTTAACCATCATTATGCTTTACAATGCTTTCGTTAGGTAGAGGTTGGAGAGTGGGGCTGTCATGTGGAATCCAATTAATTCAACATATCGAGAAGCGGTTGAAAGAATTCAAAAGAGATTTTTAAGATTTCTTTTTTACAAATGTTTTAATTTTTACACGTACACGGTTCCATATGATGAGCTGTTGGTGTTGTTTGGGTTCCGGAGTCTTGACACGAGGAGAACACTAATGGGCCTGGTGTTCCTGTATAGACTGGTGCGTGGCGGGGTGGACGATACCGCTAGCTTGGCGGGCCTCTCTTTCCGTGTACCTACATTTCATAGTCGCAATAAACTTCTGTTCTCTGTTCCCTACTGCCGCACGACGGCACATGTTTCTTCCCCCCTTCACCGCCTCATGACATCTTACAATAATTTACTCCTTTCCGATAATAGTAATGTAGATCTATTCTTTGACTCTTTTAAAATATTTAAAGCTAATTGTCTGTCTTGTTTAAGTCAACGCTCTACATAATTTTGTTTTGTTTATTACTCTTTTACGAATTCTATATTGTTAACTGTTCAAAATATATTTATTACTGTTATTATGTATTGTCGTTATGGTTGCCAATTGTTTAAAATATTTATTACTGTTATTATTTATTGTCGTTATGGTTGTCAATTGTTTAAAATATTTATTACTGTTATTATTTATTGTGGTTATGGTTCTTAATTGTTTAAAATATTCATTACTGTTATTGTTGCTGAATGCTAGTCTATACTAATATTACTGTTATTATTTATTGTTGTTATTGTTCTTAATTGTTTAAAATATTCATTACTGCTATTGTTGCTGAATGCTAGTCTATACTAATATTAGTTATTATTTTTATTTAATTGCATGTCATTATATTTTTTGCCTCCTCATCAAGCATGTATTGTTCCGTTCCATATAAATTTCAGTTATATTTTAATCTATAGTATTTCAGTTTGGTATTCTTATTTTTTGTTATTTTTTATAATGTAAAGTGATTTAGTGAATAAGTTATAAAACCCACAAACATAAATATATGTATTAATATGAACTGCTTCAGTGTAATTGGTTTTTACTGTATTGAAGCATGTAAATAAATAAATAAATAAATAAATATCGATAGCACTTAGTTCTAGTAATTTAAATTTCTTAGAAAAACCATTATCGTACTGGTGTG
Organism: Stictocephala bisonia; assembly: GCA_035578905.1. NCBI lineage: Eukaryota > Metazoa > Arthropoda > Insecta > Hemiptera > Membracidae > Stictocephala > Stictocephala bisonia. The sequence goes on from JAQJVL010003933.1 coordinate 51,542, forward strand.
CGTTTAGGTCAATACCAACATATGTGTAAAGATGGGTAGGAAAGTCAATACCACCTTACGTGTATGGCTAGGAGGTTGAAACAATTCATTTTTCTCCTAATATATATATATATATATATATATATATATATATATATATATATATATATATATATAAACACTTCTTTCACCTAAAACAGCTAACTTGATTGACTAATTAAAAACCTGACTAGAATGATGTTCTAGCCTTGAGTAGGACTTTATTTACGCTTCTTAAAAATAAACTCAACAAGTAAGTTTATTTCTCAGGCAAGAACATTTTTTGTATAGCTACAATATTAGATTAATATTATTTGAATTCAACGTGTATTTGATATTAATTATTTTTAAGACCTGCATCTCGAGGTTAGAAGTGCTTAATCAGTGTTATAAATATTTAACAAATGATTTTATAAATATATTAAAACATATACCACCAATTGGATTACATTTTTATTTAGAGACTAGTTAGTAATAATTATATAAAAACTATAAAATTTAACCTGTAAAATAATAAATATAGATGAAAACAGTATCCTAGAAGTACACAAGTGTACCAACCGCATTAGCTACATAAGTTTGTCGATAACTTGATTAAAACTTTTAGCGCTCAAGTCTTGAATGCATTGCTTAACTTCTGTGCATCGCTGTATATGCTTTAACTTAGCTAATTATTTCAACACAAATATACATACACTTTCAAGAGTGTCTTTGAAATTGTGTTTATATTTATTAAATATTACTGAACAATTTAGGTAATTAAAATTAATTGGTTTCCAAAATTACTTAATTAATAAATTCTGCTTAATTACTTAAATACTAAATATATACAAGGATTAGTTGGCATAACATAAACTCTCGAAAAACTTTATCACGCCAATTTTTTTAGAAGAATAGATCGTATATAAGTCAAGTAGTTCGAGGTTTGAAATTCTCTTACTAAAAGACTGGACA
>JAQJVL010003934.1:0-52486 GCA_035578905.1 Stictocephala bisonia
ATCGCGCTATAGTGGGTAACATGTATACCGAGCAAACATTAGAAAAACAGTACAAACCAATTTTGACTGAACTTAGAAGAGAACAGAGATGGAAACTAAACCAAAGGAGGAACCTATGGACCTCAGTGCGGACGAGCAGGATAATTTTAAGCCAGACTACATGTCTACGCCTAAAGGACCGTCGTTTATTCAAGACACACAAGTGTTTGAAACATCGTCTCCCCCTCCACCCTCAGTTAGTCAATTGATACAAAGCCCCGCAAAGTTACATGAGGCTTCACAGTACGTTTTAGAGACATTTAACGCACCCATTACACAAAAATACGTGTTAAAAACTTTTGAAAGACGAGGCTGGTGTTAGGAATAAAATGGACAATATTTACGGACCACATATAGATAGTGATAAATTAATGGTTGGTAATCAACTGCTTACATTCGACAACGAAGGAAACATTCATTTGAACAATATGCAGTACAAAGGAACCGAAGGTCTTTACGAATTATTATTTAAAAGACAACCCGACGAAAATTTATACACACAAGATGACTTGGATGCTTATAAAGATGTGCTTACAAAAACAAATGCGCATAAAAAAGGTTATTTACCTCATAATCACATTAACCGACCGACAAATTCCCATAAATATAAAAATATAATTTCCGTATTATTTCCCAAACAAATGTACGGTAAAGGGCTAAAAGACTTTGGATCACGTGACATTTCTTATTGAGACAATCCAAACGAATTATGTGATAGATTGAAACTAATTATAGCTTCAACAGAGGCCGGAAATGGTAACCATAGGAACGAAATTCAAAACATAATCGAGGAATTAAAAGAAGTTAAAATTATATCAGGAGCTGGCAATAGCCGTTACAAATCATTAGTCGGTTGAGATTCGACTAGTAAACATGGATACTTTACCAATTAAGGTTAAAATGCAGACTTTACTTAACCTACCAATTGAACAAGTTAGTTTCATTACAGACTCGTATTTTTGGTTTCTTTACGAGAAATTACACTCACACAGTAATAAAAAGTTTAAACAGTTTTCTTGTTTGGCAAACTATACAATCAACCGTACTCTTGGACAATGTGACTATGTGACGTCACTGTATGGTAAAGCCTTATACCTCGGTCATATTGACGAGACCTTCCAAACAGTACATTTCAAAGTAGAAAGTGACGAACCTCGTTGGTTTCATATTTTTTTTTAAAAAGGAGGGTAAACACAGTTATTGTTTAAAATTCTATCACGTTTTCCAAAGTGATTCTGAAAATGACATCGGAAAGAAAGTCGATTTACAGTTGGCAATATCTAAGACAAACACAACAGCGGGGATATATTACAGATTAAAAAGACAAGTACCACCACTATACGAAACAGAACTACATGCACAGTTATCTTTGGACCCCTTTTGGACAGAAGTACATGCACTGTTATCTTTGGACCCCTTTTGGCATAACGAATACATACAAAACCATACAGAACTATATGCATTTATAAGTTTGAACCCCGAAATAGTAGAATCTGACCATATTTCGTCTTTTATTAAACAAAACGAAAGAAGCATTGGTATTATAGTCCGCAAACATCATGTATGTGTGATTGGCGGTTCGAAGATGAATGGGGGTTCGACAATTACTTTGACGATTGTCATTATAGGGAAGTTTATTTAAATGGAAGAAACAAATATAGAGATACCTTACATCATTGGGACGAAAATAGACATGATCGGTACTACTCTTTTCCTATAAATTTAGATTCGTGCTTAAAAAAGTATTTTAGTTATTTTTATATGTATATATAAACAGACACAGTCTGATTTCATCAGTTATATTACGTCTGTAGACAAGTTTGGACGTGTCTTGCCCTCTGAGGGTAATGTCATTGGCAAAGGACCACCGGGTGAAGGTTTTAAACTAACACCAGAAGGAAACTATGATATTGAAAATAAACGAATGGTTAACGTCGGTGTACCCATAGCAGACAACGATGTTGTTACGAGAACATACTTTGAGGCTAACACAATGCCAAACTTACAAAACAGCTATTCTGCGCGTAACAAAAGAATAGAAAATTTAGCATCACCAAAGGAGCTCGGAGATGCCGTGAATTTAAAAACTATAGGTGAACAGTGTGTACTGTACCAACAAAAAACAGTCAACGTAGGAGATAGGCTTATAACAAGGGTAAAGGACCCTACAGGTCCGAACCATGCGGCGACCAAACGTTACGTAGATGCTGCTGTTCCTGTTTAAAACTAGTAGTTATTGGAGTTTTGAAAAGCGACGTTTAGTTTCTGTAGCTGACCCAAATAATAATCAAGATGCTGTAACCAAGTCATATCTACTGGCAAACTGTCCAAAGAAACACAAAGACAACTGGGACTTTCATAATATGGGAATTAAATCTGTTAGAGATGCGAAAGAAATGGACGAGGCCGTAAACTTAAAAGTGTTAACGGAAACAAAATCGCATATTTTGGAAATATTAGGTCAACATACATCAACGGTAGGTACATTGCTGACATCACTTACTGAGGGACTGAATAATGTTAAAGAGACGGTTAATGCACTGGAGGGGCGGATTTATCGAAACAGTGTTAAATCTGATAATCAACTTAGAAAATTCGGCCAGTTACTCTTTTCCCATATTCATGGTGGCACACAAGGGAGGAGTGCAGAACCATTGACCGCCGATAACTACATAAACTGGGAAGAAATATTCGGTACACAAGCTGTTTCTCTACATCCATACAATGAGGGGTAATATAATGTGGAATAGGGTTTAAAGTTTCTCCATTCTTTAACTAACCTTCGTAAGAGACACATCTAATGAAAAAGAAAACTTCACGCTGCGGAAGAGGACTTGTATCTAGTGCACTCGAAGGAATTGGAAGTTTAGCTGGAACAGCCATAAATAAGGGTATAGATCTACTACCTTGGGAAGCTCACCTCCCAGGTTACAGGTACTGTGGACCTGGGACCAAATTAAAGAAGAGATTAGCCAGAGGTGACAAGGGAATAAACGGTCTGGATGAAGCCTGCAAGGCTCACGACATAGCCTACTCCCAGTATTCAGACACAGCGCGGAGAGCGCAAGTGGACAAAGACTTGGCCGAACGAGCTTGGCAAAGGTTTAAGGCTACAGATTCGTCTATAGGCGAGAAAGCTGCAGCTTGGGCAGTTACAACAGCCATGAAGGCGAAAGCAAAGTTGGGTGGCTCTCATAAGAGAAAAACACGTAAACAAAAGAAGGGTAAGGGTTTGTATCTAAGACCCTGGAATAAAACTACGGGGAAAGGTGTTAAAAAAGCACCTAAAAACAAGAAGAAATGCACTTGTAAGAAAAAAAAAAACTTCAAAATAGTCTACGTTCCTGAACACGCCCTCACAAATCACGAACTCGTTAATTACGCTAAAAAATTAAATATTCCAAACTTTCGGGGTGTCTACATGAGGGACACACTTCCGAATAAATCTAGATTGAACGAAAGCGCAATTATTAATTTGGACAGTATACAAGGGGAAGGTACACATTGGGTTTGTTATAAAAAGCGTGGTAATAATGTGTTGTACTATGACAGTTTTGGTAACTTGCGTCCTCCTATGGAATTGATCAAGTATTGGGGTCCCAGTGTTAATATAAAGTATAATAACGAAGGACAACAGAGTTTTGACTCAGTACTTTGCGGGCACTTGTGTTTAGAGTTCCTCGTTGATAATGTTTTGCCTTAGTGGACAGAGTTCAACGTTAAGTTGTGACATATTTCCTTCGATCGATTTATCGACAACGTACAACTCAATACCGAATGTAGAAGAAAATGTAAACGACACATTCCACTACGGAGACTCTGTAATAAAAATTCCGACTGGCTCCTACGAGATTAGCGATTTAGAGAATTACATTAACAATAACATTAAAACTGGTGTAAAATTCAGTTTAAAACCAAACAACAGTACTTTGAAAGTTGAAATTACTTGTAGCGAGCCCATTCACTTTGAAACAGAAAACAGTCTAGCTACCTTGCTCGGTTTTAATAAAGTTGTATACGAAGCCAATAAAACTCACATGTCTGAGAATGAAGTTAACATTAACTCAGTAAATGTCGTTCGAGTCACATGTAACGTGGCAAGAGGCTCGTATCAGAACGGTCAGGAAAGTCATATAATACACGAGTTTTATCCGTCAGTTCCACCTGGCTACAAAATAATTGAAACACCTCACAACGTGATTTATTTACCTGTGAGTGTGCAAGTTTTGAATTACATTACTTGTGAGCTGAGAGATCAACAAGGACAGTTGATAAACTTTAGAAACGAAACAATTTCATTACGCTTACACCTAAAGCGAAGCAATGGGATTAGTATTTAGGGAAACAACTGTGTCAAAAAAGGTCATTAGACCCAAAACACTCAAGGTGTTAACATCGAGCAATACAAAGTTTTTAAGATCCTTAGGATTTAAAATAAAATTACAAAATGTTGGAAATTGAGGGGAAAGTCGAATACAGCGATGTTATTACAAGCTGTGAGTATCACACACACAAACCGTACGCCTCTTCCACTTTCAAAAACAATGATAAAATACGTATCGCCGTCAGTCAACAGGACATTATTACTGCTCCGTTTGAAAGTTCTCTGCATATTTCTGGTAAAATTACAGCCAAAAAGGTTGGCGGTGTAGTCGCAGACGTATCTCTGATTAACAACGCTATGGCGTACTTGTTTGAAGATATTAGATACGAAATTTCTGGTATAGTAGTGGACCGGACTAAAAACTTGGGTGTTGTATCAACTATTAAGAATTTACTGTCACTGAGGCAGAATGAAACAAATGCATTGAAAAATGCTTGTTGGTTCGGACCAGGGACATCGCAAACAACAACAGAGTTTACTTTTACCGTTCCATTAAAATTGCTCTTTGGTTTCATGGAAGATTACAGAAAAATTATTGTAAATGTAAAACAAGAGCTGATACTGTTGCGTTCAGCCAACGACACGGATGTGATGTTATCAGAGGATGCGCTATCACACACTCTGGAAATAACCGACTTGTACTGGCGTGTCCCACACTTGACTGTTTCCGATAGTTACAAAGAAAAACTTTTAAAACTCGTTAGTAAGGACACCCCAATTAATCTCTCCTTTAGATCGTGGGAATGTCACGAGTATCCTACGCTCCCGCAAACAAAGAGACACAACTGGACCGTCAAAACGTCATCTCAGATAGAAAAACCCCGCTATGTGATACTGGCGTTTCAAACTGATAGGAAAAATAACATAAAAAAGGACATGTCGGGTTTTGACCATTGTGATTTAATGGATATCAAGTTATACCTCAACTCACAGTACTATCCCTACGACAATATCCGAGGTGATTGGAGTTTATTCTATGAAATGTACGCCAAATTTCAGTCTTCATACTACGGTGTTTCCAATTCACCCATCATGGACTTGGATACTTTTAAATCGAAATGTCCGATCTTTGTAATCGACTGCTCCAAGCAGAATGATTCAATCAAGTCTGGACCTGTCGATGTACGCATCGAATTTGAATTTAAAAATAACGTACCGGACAAGACTACAGCTTACTGTTTAATAATTCACGATTCGCACCTGATGTACACTTTACTGACTAACGTAGTAAAAAGCATGACGTAATTGGTCAGTCGAAACGGTTAGAATTTGAATTTCCAAATTCAGTCGAGATCATGGAGCCGTCTGGTGAGTATCTCACGCTGCCTAAGCTCTTGGAGCCCATCGACATGTTAAACGGTATTTTTCTAAAACGGGTTTTCTTTCTAAATGAAAACTTTTCCAAATCAGTTACCGTTGGGATTTTTAAAAACCGAGACTACGGTCTCGGAGTAATGTTCAAGGGAAGACACGACTACGTTTACTGGTCATTTGATGTATTTAATCAGTTTTGTGTAAATTTTAATAACATTTCCAAAGCCCTCAAAGATAATAAAAAGATTTATTTGGAAATCAACGAAAAAGAAGTTGTTAAAGTTTTATCGATCTTTGGGGCACCACATGTTTTCCTGGGAAGTACTTTAACACTTAATCCGAGCGAGCAAGCTCAGTTTACTCCCAACCTCCCGGGTAGCACTTTGTCACTTAACTCGGGCGAGTGGGCACAGTTTCTATCCAACCTTCCGCTAATACAGTTGGAGTTGAGAGAGTTGTTTTACGAGGAAGACCTTATAAAACAATATCTCTGTGGGGGATTCAACAGTCCATCTCCGCACATTTTTAACAGATTAATTTGTGAAATTAATAGAGTCAATGGCTGCGGTAGTTGAATTTCAAGCCTTTACTGACAATAAATAACCGTTTTATAGTGAAAGAATTGGCAATAGTAAGCGAACATTTTCAAACACAAATCGTTTTCAAGTCACCTTACTGCAAGTGTGCACTTGATGAAAAACAACAAAGGTCAGCTAGATGGTTGATACGACACTTGCACGGAATAAAGTGGGAAGAGGGTAGTATAGAATACGATGAAAATTTAATTCGAACACTTTGTAAACCTTTTACTAAAATTTATAGTCAAGGGTTGGAAAAAGTCAATTTTTTAAAAGAATTTCATCCTAACGTGATTGAAATACCGAAAGATTGTTCAAATACTTGTTCAAACGCTTGCATATTACCTATACACGCTAATTGTAACTTCAAGTGCGCCTTTAGAGCAGCACAGCAAGAGTATAAAAGACTGTCTAAACTTTAGTTTGGACATTATGTCTCTAACCACCATGGAGGACACATGGACTATGCTCTCAAAGGAGCCGAAGGCTCCAGTCGGTGTTATGACCGACAGCTTTATTATGAAATTTGACAGATACGTTAAATGGGACCTACTATCAGCCCACTATGATTTTTCACTAGATATGTTGAGAATCTACCAACACAGGGTAAACTGAGGTTTTGATTTTAAAAAGGACAAAGTTTCCCGAAGATATACTGAGGGAAATGGCTCCTAACTTTAATTTTGATTGTTGGACAATAGTAAGTAAATACCAGACTTTGTCAGAAAAATTTATTGATGACTTTGCAGACAAAGTAGACTGGGAATATATTATACTGTATCAAAACGTAAGTGGAGCGTTTTACATTAAACATTATAACCGTGTATGTAATACAGATATCTCTGTGTGAATGTGCGTCCTATGGCTGGCCTAAACTCCGTAAGTCCAGGACATGAACTGTCGAGGTGAGGGTGACCCAAATTCAATAAAAAATCGCTCGACTGTTCTCTAAGGCAGCCGTAAAACGTGTAAGACCTGAGGTGGTCCTGCAGCTTAAGGCTGGGCTAAACCCCGTAAGACCTTCAGTCGCAGATGCATCTAGTATGCAATGGGCCCTCGTACAGTTTGGATGTGTAACACTCTATGGCTGGCTTAAACTCTGTAAGTCCAGGGTGTGAGATGTTTGTATTACATAATTCATGGTACTGCAAAACCCCTTTGTAAGTTTGTTCGTCACATTGAAAGGCTTCTCTGAGTAAAGTGATGTCTTTACTTACAGAGGGACCCAAAAAAAGTATAAAAAAATAAATACAAAAATAATAGTGGGAGGTAGCAATTTTGTTATGGAGTGGCTACCACCGTAACTTGCGATGGATGGGGCAAGTTACAATAAACAGCCGTTCTCACGGCTAGTGAGACTAGGCCTACTGGGGAAACTCACTATAATAAAAAACGCGCCAAGATCCTACCTCTTGGGTGGTGTGGAAACTGGATCATCTAATCAATTGGAAAAGGGTTTTTTTAATTCTGCAGCCCCTCCACCGCTGCAGAAAGTGATGGCCTTCCGAAAAATCACACTAGTTGCCATCTCCTAAAAATTAAAAAATTTCAAAAAATAAAATGAAGTGACAGAGTGTCAAATTTAGAATAGAAAAAATATTCACCAGGGATCCACCAGGAATCTAGAATCTGAAGGGATAGCTAGAAGTGTTTGCAAAACACATACATACACACTTGATAAGGAGGCTTCTATTACAATTTTGACATTCGGTCAAATCGTCAAAAAGTCAAAATTTTATACAATCGGTTTTGATTGTATAAAACTTCCTTCTGGATCACGACTGGTAGTCCTAACTCCACATGAGCCTCAAAGCAATAAATATTAACACATATATATTGCATTTATCCACCCACCCCTACACGTACAGTGATACTGACCCACCCGCCCGTCCCTACACGTACAGTGATACTGACCCACCCGCCCGCCCCTACATGTACAGTGGTACTAACCCACCCACACGCCCCTACACGTACAGTGGTACTAACCCACCCACCCGCTCCTACACGTACAGTGGTACGTAGAGTGGTATTGTCCCACCCGCCCACCCATACACGTACAGCGGTATTGACCCACCCGCCCACCCATACACTTACAGTGGTATTACTGTACACAAAAATAATACAGTGGTATTACTGTACCAATACCACTGTACGTGTATGGGTGGGCGGGTGGGCCAATACCACTGTACGTGTATGGGAGGGCGGGTGGGCCAATACCACTGTACGTATATGGGTGGGCGGGTTGGCCTTAGTAAGAACACTTTAGTATATATTCACAGGAAACTACAATATTATCACTTTTAACTTAGTCTTAAACAGCCGGTATTATAATTAGAATATATATTTTCCGGTGACAACTGTGTCAAAGTGCTTCTACATTATTTACAAGATAACCAGACGTTTCGTCCATGCTAAATGTGGCACCCTCAGTTGTATCTCTGAGACTGAGTACTCATTCCACTGGTATCACAAAAGCACATCCACTGAGGATGCCACATCACAGCATGGGACAACGTACCCACCCACCCACCCACCCATCGTACAGTAATATTGACCCACCCACCCAACCATACACGTACAGTGATATAGACCCAACCGCCCGCCCATACACGTACAGTGATATTGATGCGTTCCCACATCATACCCACCCATACACGTACATTGATACTGACCTACCCGCCCACCCATACACGTATAATAGTACTGACCCACCCGCCCACCCATGCACGTATAGTGGTACTAACCCACCCGCCCACCCATGCACGTATAGTGGTACTGACCCACCCTCCCACCCAAGAACGTATAGTGGTACTAACCAACGCGCCCACCCATGCACGTATAGTGGTACTAACCCACCCATACACGTACATTGATACCGACCTACCCGCCCACCCATACCCGTATAATTGTACTGACCCTCCCGCCCACCCATGAACGTATAGTGGTATGTACGTGTATGGGTGGGCGGGTAGGTCAATACCACTGTACGTGTATGGGTGGGCGGGTGGGTCAAATCCTCTGTACGTGTATGGGTGGGCGGGTGGGTGCCTCTATGGGTGGGCGAGTGGGTCAGTACCATTGTGCCTCTATGGGTGGGCGGGTGGGTCAGTACCATCATGTCTGTATGGGTGGGCGGTTGGGTCAGTACCATTGTGCTGACAAATAAAAAGTTTTAAGGTTGAACAGTTATTAAAAAAGACGAACGTGATATCATGTTAATACCAATGTTTGTGTGTGGGCGGGCGGATGGGTCAATACCAATGTTCGTGTATGGGTGGGCGGGTGGGTCAGTACCAATGTTCGTTGTATGGGTGGGCGGGTGGGTCAGTACCAATGTTTGTATGTGGGCGGGCGGGTAGGTCAACCTATAAGTTCGGGTAATTGTTCCAACCACTCTCTCTCGTGCATGGGTCCGTAGATGGCGGTGTGTACCTCATCTTTATCATAGTAAAAAAAATTGTCTCGCATCAGTCTACAATCCCCCACAAAATATCTCACCTCGCCACATAAAGAATCTTATGACTACGGTTGTACATGTAGCTTTGTGTTCTTCTATTATATCCCAACGGACAGTAAGGGGGACTTGGTCGCGTATAGCCGACAGAATGTCGCGAAGGTTATCAAATTGAGACGTGAATCTGGTAAGACACAGTTGGTACAAGGAGGGAACCATGGTGTATGAACTGCACTGAACAAGTGAATGTGCATCGGAAGGAGCAGGGATGACGTAATGGGTAGGGTGATCCATGCGCGTGCTTGCAAAGCGGTGGGAATTGAACCAATCAAACTTGACCTTTGCGTCTGGAGAGGGAGTGGGAGGTGGCCTGCTTGCTGCAGTTTGATAAAATGCAAGTTGCAATACTGCACAACATCAGTTCTTCAGTGTGCATTCTTCGTCACTATGAACAGCCTTTTCGTCCTCTCCACTCTTCTGTCGATGGCGGTAGCCATTGACAGTGATGATGACACCGCACTGGCAAATCTAGTAAGTACAATACCTTTGTGTGATTTAAATATCAACAAGTTTATTTCGAATGTGTTAAAGTAAATGCATGTGTATTTTCAGACTCAACCCAATCCAAACACTGCGACTACTCATGATGATGAGTTAGACCTGGGGGATATTCCCCTCTCAGGTTTCTCCATCACCGAGGAGGAGTGGCGGCTTATAAATGATAGACCTGCACTACCCAATCCACTTCCACCACGACGGTTCCTGAGAGGGAACGAAATCCTTCAAATACTTGACGTACGTATTTGTAAAGATGTTTAATTTTCCAAGTATATTACGTTTTTTTAGATTTAATAAGTAGTTTACATTGTTTCAGAATGATCCAACCCCTCTACAGGAACTGGCTGGCCGGACACCACTGACTGAGGTAATTGACGTTATATGTTGCTTTCTATAAATTAAAAATCAATAGAATATTACTGTTTTAAAAATATAAAAATAGCGAATACAAATGTTTCAGGAGGAGTATGAAGATGCGATCGCCAACCTCTGGGGAGATAGATCATCGTTCATTGTGACTGATCATACCTTCCTAGAAGGACGGCCGGTCGCCATCACACGGGCTGAGCCGGTTAGCATATTATACTATTAGACTTTACTAAATAAATAATATATAATGAATTAAACAAAAATAATTTTTTATTTTATGAAATAATATATAATGAATTTATACAAATTTTTTTATTTTTTTCAGGATGATGTAGCGTCAGATTCGAGTGAAACGGCAAGTGAAATTGGGGGTAAGTTAAAGTATTTCGAACGAATTTTTATTAGTACACATGCATAATTTCGTGATGTAAAAGTGATTATCGTTTTCAGAACTCCGACGCTGATGCGTTGGAGTGGACCTACAGGGAGGCCGACCTAACACCATCGGCCTTCATCGATCTGACCTACTCGTCACCGCCATCCTACACAAACATCTCTCGCTCGTGGCGTAACGAGCGGCGGAACGCCTCAATCAACTTGGTAGGTGTGACTCCATAAAAATATATATATTTTTCGAAAACTTCTAATCAAACAAATCTTAACACAAATTATTTTTTATTTACAGAACGGTGAGCCACAACCGTCAACTAGTCGACAACCGCAGCCATCGAGCAGTCATGCTGTGGATGTTAGTAACATTTTATATTTGCTTTTGTTTATGTGATTCTTGTGTGTGTGTTTTCGGTATTACATTATTTATTTTGTGTTTCAGTGCGAACTTGACGATGACGAGCCACCGTTAAGCCAGGCAAGGACTGTGCGATGTGCAGTCTGTCTGGAGAACCTCCCGACGCTTCTAATGCTTCCCTGCCACCACGTAGTGTGCCCAAGGTGTCGTCCTAGAATCACTACGTGTCACCTCTGCAGGGAGGTAATCACCAGCGTCGAGAGGATTTTCTTTTGATTGAGGTGAAGAATAGCCAGTGCGGTGTAGTATACCTTGTACTTAAATTTTTTTATTTTTTTATCTGACTTGTTTTTTTTTTTATTGTATGTTTTTTATTTTTATTTTATTTTTTTTATTTTCGGTTAGGTCTTTTTGTGGGATATGCCTATAGGGGAAGGAGCCCACAATAGATACTCCTAACGCTCCGGAACTCGTACCTCTTGGGTGGTGTGGAAATTTGAGTCGGCGCACTGTCATCAGTACCTTATGGGTAGTGTGGAAACCTGATCAGAGCGTACGCTAGGTTAGTAGTTAAATGTTTTGCCACCAGGTGTGCATTTGCACAGAGTAAAAATCAACATTTGTTATTTTTTAATTGTAAATTTTCTTGGTTCGTTTGTTTATGAGTCAATTAGTTATGAATTGAACACAATTCAATCGAAGTAAAAAACAACTTTGTGTCCGAGTGGTTCCGTTTCCGACTCCTACACCATAAACCACAACCTTGTCACAATTACCCACCCACTACCTTGACTAACCCACCTAGCCACCATGTTATAGTAATTCAAAATGATCTTTACGGTGATATACCATTTGACTCCCAGAGTCGGGTACGCTAACCACTAGGCCACGGGGGGTAGATTACTTTTTGTCTAATTTGAATAATATATATTTATGTTTCGTTGCAGGAGTTCTGGTAGGAGTGCACAGCTGTTGGTAGTTCCCACGCATGCCCGTCAAGGGCAACCTTGAGTGTCGCGACAGGAAAACCAGTCTGGCGCCCGGAGTCCTATACCCGAGTTTCGCAGCCGCTGTATGAGTGGTGACGTAACGCACTGTCCACCGAGTACAAGTCCCCGCACATGCGCGTCAGCCACGGCAGTTCCATAGAGTATGGAATATTGCATTATTATAGTGTATATATGAAATGATCACAGAGGAATACGCAAAAGCATTTATTATAGTGTAAAGACCGCCATCTTTTTTGCATTTTATTTAGTATAACGAGGGAAAGGTTAGGAGTGTATTTTATATAGTATAACAGGTTAACAGTGAATTTTATATAGTTATAACATGGAAAAAGTTAGGTTAAGAGTGTATTTTATATAGTATAACAAGGTAAACATTGAATTTTATATAGTATGATGTGGGAATGAGGAGGGAAATTTGGGAATCTGGAGGGAAATTTTGGGAGGGAAAATTCCCACGGGGGGTTGGTACCACTGCTTCCGTTTCCGGCGGCCCATCTTGGGATCCACTTCCGGTCGCCATCTTGGATCCGGTCACGTGACCGCCTCTCGACCAATCAGAGGCCAGAAAAGTGAGTCTCGCTCACCCCCCCTATTGTCTACTCATTTCTTCTATTAAATCCTACGAATGTGAGAAAAATCTTTTGCCTTTTACTCGTTACAGGTTTAATAAGTCAAGTTGTATCTGTTCCATTGATCTCATGGCTGTCAAGTTGGAAAGTTTATACATCAGTTTAACTTATTATTTATTTCTTACGTGTTCATCTTTGAAGTTATGCAGTACACAACCTTCAATGTAAGCAGTTAACAGCATGGATTAGGATATGTACAACTCTTCTATTGCATTAAACATAGGAAACCCTACTAACAACAGATACGCGGGACTGTTATCAGCCTTTCCAATAAGCTACATGATATCATCGATGAAAAACTATCAAACTTAACATGAACTTGACTTCACAACATTGTAATGTTTATTTATTATACATAATATGTTCGTTTGTTGCGAAATGCAGCTATTAAGCCAAACAAAAAGATAGCTTATATCTACATTGGATTAGGCCAAAAATAAGAATATTATTTCAGTTTTATTTAAAGTTTTGGGTTACTTAATTTTATTTTGCTTACTTAGGTTCCTCTTGCATACATAGGCTTCCTTGCATACATAGGTTACTTGCATACATAGGTCAATTGCAGACAAGGTTCACTTGCATACATATGGGTTCACTTTAGGTTCACTTGCATTACATAGGTTCACTCTTAAAAACATTTGCTATTTTTTTTTTTGGGGGATAATGATATTCAGAGGTACCTTTATCTGTTTATGACGATGTTGAAAAATGTTTACAACTTTACCTTGAAAACTATTTATTTGGATACTTGCTTAATGTAATAATACATTAATTTTTTTATTTGTAATAAATTAGTATATGTCAGAGGCCCTGAGTCATCGCAGGCTAACGGCGACTAGCTACATCAAGCGTGGCTGTCCTTGGATTGGGTGAGTGGTGAAGGGGTTTCATCATTTACACAAAAACCGCCCCTCCCGGTACTGGGGTGGTTACAATGTCTCCTGGTACCCAGGTCAGTGTTATAGAGGAATTCTTATCCTTAACTCACCTGGTGAATATATGACTTTCTTTAAGCTTTTATAAACTTATAAATGTGGAATTATCTCCTGTTCCTTTCATCTCTGAGTACATATTTTGTATAGCATTCGGTATTTTTAGTTGATTTACATGGCGAAATTGATATTTGTACATCTTCCAAACCCCAACCACTACTTACTTGCATATTTTTACACAGCAGCTAGGTCAAAGTTTGCTTTGTTTGCAGTTTAATGGTGACAAATTACCTATGTTTAAAATAACCCTAAATTCATGGCAATTATTTTAGAAGATTATAATATTGGTATTAAATCATATCATAAATCTTTTTTAGCTTTGTTAATCGATCTTAACTATGCCTAAAGTAAATAGATTAATGTACAAATGCTGATGTTTTTTGTACTTTTTTCGCCAGTTCAAATAGCCCACAAGTTGTTTAATTAAAGATTTACACACTGAACTGATTATCGGCAATTCCATCTTCAGCTAGTTGGAGTTTTCGAAATCTCTAGACGTTACTTTCAACAGTATCAAGTCTTTATACTTGAACTTACTTCATGGCTAGCTATTCTTACTACCCTTTCAATTAATACCACTCAAATCCTTATGGTTTTTTATTACTACCCCAAATAGTGTTTACGTGAATTTTCGGAAAATAACGCTTTACATCTCACTGTTTATAACAGGGTTTTAGATATTTTTACTTCTTTGTGATACACTGCATATATTTTAAAAAGGGATCCACTTCCTGGAAATGCCATTAATTTCAAGTATGCTATTAAACATGTAATTTTTATAGCAGCTAAACAGAAATGTGGGGTGTTTGAATGTTTTTCCTATATTCATTCTTCCTGTTAAATATACTATTTTTAAGCAAAACAATTTTGCAGCCTATAATCTTTGCTTTGTGTAATCACACATATGTTTAATTTATTCTAATTTAAGATCTCAGAACATTTCATTATTTTTTAAATTTAACGCCTAAATTAATCTAATGACAAAAGAACTAATAAGATCATAATACTGACGATATTCTTTAGTCTCTACGGTTTATAAATCTACTTGTGCGTGCAAAACTTTTAATGTGATGAAGTATGAGAGGCTGGGACCTGTTGCATGTAACTAAGTAAAGTTTCTGAAGGTGGGCATTGTTACTTATCTTGGACTTCCTTTTATTAAAACTGCCTTATTGTTAAAAACATATATTATAATTGGCAGCTAGCACATACTGGGTCTGCTATTTTATTTACACTTCCTTATACAATTACACCAGCATGTAGGTTGAAGTTTTCGAACGTAAATAAGTACTTTTAGGCGATTGGACTAACGTACTATTTTCAATATAATTGAAGACTTACCATAGCACTTTGACAAGTTATAAATTATAATTTAATGTAAAGTTTAAACTTTTATACCAGTAAATTTTTCTATAGTATATATTTTTGATAATATTGATCTTATTTTGTTAATTTTATAATGACGGTTGGATGTTACAAAAGCAATAACGTACTCGGCACCAATTCAGATGAATTACAGAAGGGTTTAACTTTTCATATTGCATCGTCTTGTTGACCTATCCTGACAGGACAGGTTGAAACCAGTTCAGACAATCACTTGAATTTTGGCTACATCTCGATAATTTAAATTAATGATTTCCACTTTAATATACAACTTGCGCATAGAAAATAACTATCACATATACGTGGAAAAGCAGAAAATTTTTTCATATGATACTCTTCCATTCTGTATATGACTTTATGAACCACAAAAGAGTAGATCATATGAGAATCCTGTACCGTAATATGGGCTTGGAAATCCTATTACTCACAAATATAAGCCATTTATCTCTAATACCTCTTGTATTATGCATTGGCTCAGGTATTTCGTTTCTAAAGTTAATTTTTGTTATAAATATTATGAGTATATGTAACCTACATTTAAAATTGATTTAGGTGATAAATTATATTAATTATAGTTAATGTCTAGCTTAATTAATCTGGTATTTGGAATGTTGACACATTACCTTTTGTTCTCAACGCATGATCCTATTGTTTTTTCCTGTATGTTTACGTAATTATTCATTTGTAAGGACGCCGATCGTCAAGATATTGGGAATATGAATGGGTGATTGAGAGTGATGGACTGTTGATGGACTTGTGTAATTATTATTTCTATACTAAAGTCAACTGTTCTCAGAAAGAGCTATTTATTAATACGCAAATTGCTTGTTCAAACTAAGGGACTACACCTTTACGTGGAATCCGAAACCTCGTAATTTGGTCGGATTTTCAGCTAACTGACTTAGATGATAGTCAGTTCTCATCCCCTACACAAATCTGGACCATTGGCTAAAATCCAACATAGGAACCACCCAGGCTTCTCTAGTTGTGTACATCGGCCTATGGCAACACCATTTTGGGACGTAGTTGTCGGTACTAAGAGGATTATCATAATGCATTTTAACGAACAACAATGACGTTCCATATGGGAATATATCCGACTAAACTGCTTGGAATTTTTTGTATGATTAAAAACAGCCAACACAAACACCCACGCCATGCCTTTGTATTACTTGGTTCCAAAATGCATATTGGTGGGGAACTATTTTGTTTCCAAGTGGTTATATGTCCTAACCAATATTTTTTAATGTAAGTAGATTTGAGTTTTTTAAAACGTATTAAACTTTATGTTCATAAAAAATTTTTAACATCATAATTGCCTTAATACGCATAAATATTTTTTAATTTTTACTTCTCTCATAAGTCCTAATATCATCGTACCAAACATTCTAGCAAGGAAATTTGTTTGGTACTTATGTTAAAGTCTACATTATTGCTGTTTTTTTTCTTTATTTGTTTATTTTTTTACCTCCTCATTAAAGTTTTTGTCTCACATTATTACAATAACAGATTTTTTTCTAATAAATGATTAATTAAAATAGCAAATTTAACAAATATTTACCACGCAAAATTATAATAAGTATAATTTGAATGAGTATAGTATTTTTAAATACGTGTTTTGCAATCATATTTCAAGTAAGGGAAGGACTTATCTTTTTTTATATAATATCCATCATAAAGGACGCATAAGGACAACAGGATCTTAGTGGGTTATTCCACAATAATCAGCCCCTTTCACTGCCCTTCTCTTTCCGGGCAATGTGGCGCAGTGCGGGGATGTTACCCAGCTACTTGGGGACAAAAGTGTTTGGGAGATTGTAGGCGATTAGGTTTGGATGCTAGGTCCTCTTTATTACCAACATAGCGTCCGCTTGATGGTTGCTATCGGGCGTGGACACTTCTAGAGAAAATCTGGGGTGTCCATGTTGGGTGGTAGTCATTGTGTGGATGTTGTGTGGGGGAGATATCTGAGTATCAGGCTTGTCATTTAGCTGTAAATTCTGACTCAGCACATACGTGGTTCGGATTCAACGTTATAAGCTGATGGTCCCTTTGTTGCTGGGTCTGTTGGGCTATTAAGAAATTGCCTTTCTGAGGAACAGTTGAACTCAGTTAGTAAACCAGTCTACACTCTCGCACACACTCTCGCCTACACCGCAAATACTCACATTCATATTGGCCTTTAATAATACCAACAACGATGTGTCGGCGTTCATATGTAAGAATATGTAAGAATTGGTAAGGCATATCAGCTCCTATGGTGATTTTATTTTTAATATAATTTACTTCCATAATTTTTTCCTTGCAGATTAAATTAAATATATTCCTTTACTATTTTACAAAGACCACTAATTACTTATACAAATTTGTCCTCAATTCCAATCAATGCCTATATTTTTTTATTTAATAATTATTAATTGTTCCATTAATATTTTAAGGTCTTCCCTTTTCTCTCGGCAAATTTTTATTTCATAAAAATATTTACCCCTGTATTTTAACCTAATTTGTTGCATCAAAGTGCTTCTTTATGCTATATTTGTTGATATGATCGCGGCATAAAAATTAATCGCTCGCTCGCGCTATATTTTAAATGTGTAGTAACTTTAGTATTTGAGTTAATTTTCCATGTTGTTAATGTGTATTCGCTCCTGTTTAAAAGTGGTAAAACTTCTGTCATCACTTAGATGCCTAGGAGGTGAAATGTTTGATGGGTGAGTTTAAAAATGTGAACCTTCTGTCACCTTTTACTAAAAAATTAAAATGCAATGAAAAACCGAGATTATGAGAATTATAATGTGTGTGTGTGTTTGAAAATGTTATACCTGAATTGATCATTCTCGGTTTATAACATTTAATTTAAAATTCATTTAAAATTATACCAGACTTGTGTTAATTATAGTAGAATGAGAGGCTTTTGTTGATTTTTCGCTGAATATAGATTTTGTGTGTAGATTAGGCTGCAGCACTCTCTCTCATTAATATAATCTTTTTTTTTCAGCGAAAAAGCCTAACAACTTACGAGAGATATACACTCTCTAACGGAACTGTGTGTACCTGTGTGTTTTCTTTAATAGATTGATGTTGTGTGTGTGAATGAGTTGTGGAATTGCCCATGCTCACGATTTTTCAAGTTGATAATTTTATTAGAACTGGTTTTACTGAACATTTTTTTCAAAAATAATAAACAGCCTTAGAGGATATCTTTTTTTTCAGCGAAATTGGACGCGGGACTACCCTTGAAACGCTCACGCTCGCGCAAGAGAGATAATTTCTCCTTGAATTACATCGATGGCGGAAACTGAATTTTTGCAATAAATGTAGTCCTGTTTTGGGAATATGAACAAAGTCTTTCTCAGATAACTAATATTCAAGCACGTTAACGCGGAAATGTGCCGATTTCAGTAAGGTTACATTTGTTTGAATAGAGCTAGCTTGGTCTTTGATAGATTAGCGTATGTCTAGCCAGAATGGCTAGGTTATTATAGGTTTTGGTTTGTTCTGTCTAGGTTTAGATATTCTATCCCCCCCGTTAGATTTAGGTTAGGGTTATGTTAGGACTAGTTGTTATTAATTGTTTTGTAGCTTGTGTGGACAGGTCCTTCAATATTTCACAAGTTAAAATAACTACACATAACCTTATTGTGTTGTTTAATGCCCAATCTTGCCCTACCACTAACAGAACGTAACCCTTATTGAAATCGGCACATTTCCGGCGCTAACTAGAATATAATGACTTTATTACAAATGGACCTTGCCATATTCCTAATCAGGATCTACATTTTTGAATAAATCGATATAAAAGAAAAATTTAATTTTCCGTTAGTATTCATCTCGTGTTCCCTCGTCCAGATTTTCGCTGGCAATAAAAGATATCTTAGATGTTTATTATTTTGGAAATAAATGTTAAGTAAAACCATTTCTATATAATTATCAACTTGAAAAATCGTGATCAGGGTAAAATTTTTCCACACAATTCGTTAGTACAACATCCAATCTATTAAAGAAAACTAGGTAAATTTTCCGTTTTTTCTCAGTAATGTTTTAGGCTTTTTCGCTGAAAAAAAAGATTATATATTGGTTTGCTATCTATCTACAATGAAAATATTTAGCGAAAAAAAAATTTACAAAAGCCTCTATTCTATATAATTAACACAAGTTCTGGTTAATTTTTAAATGTTTTAAAATTAAATGTTATACCAGAATTCATCAATTCTGGTATAACATTTTCAGTAATAGTTCATTATAAGTACATAATATGGTTTTTCATTGGCATTTTAGATTTTTTAGTAAAAGGTGACTGAAGGTTCATCACATTTTAAAACTCACCCATCCAAACATTTCACCTCACATAGCATACTAAGAGTGACTGAAGTTTTACCACGTTTTTAAAACAGTCAATATTATTAAAATGGAAATTTACTCAAGACTAAAGTGTACTATAGTTGAAAATATTGCATATAATTAATTTTAATGAATTCAATATCAACATATATAGCATAAAGAAGCACTTTGATGCAACAAATTGTTTACCAACATAGGTAATTATTTTAATGAAATAAAAAATTGGCGATAGAAAAGGAAGACTAAAATATTAATTGTAACAAATAATGAATTATTAATAGTAAAAAATAAACATTGATTGGCATTGATCCAATTGTATATAGTATTAGTTTGACAAAAGTAAAAAAGTACAGGGAATATATATATAATAAAGAACAGCGAAGGAAAAAATTATGGAGAAGTAATTATATTAAAAATAAAATCACCTATAGAGCTGATTGCCTTACCAATTCTTACAATTCTTACATATGAGACGCCGACACAACGTTGTTGGTATTTTAAGGCCAATATGAATTGGTTATTTGATGTGTAGGATGAGTGTGGATGAGTGTTGTTCCTTAACTGAGTTCAACTGTTCCTTAGGAAGGGCAATTTATTAATAGCCCAACAGCCAGAGCAACTAAGGGGTCCTACAGCTTTACGTTGAATCCGAACCACGTAGTGCTGGTCTGATTTTCAGCTAATTGACAAGCCTGATACTCAGTTATCTCCCCACACAACATCCACACAATGACTACCACCCAACATGGACACCCCAGATTTCTCTAGTAGTGTCCACGCCGATAGCAACCATCAAGCGGACGCTATGTTGGTATTAAGAGGACCGAGCATCCAACCTATCGCCTACAATCTCCCAAACAACTTTGTCCCCATGTAGCTGGGTTACAGCACTGCCGCCACCAGTGCCGAAAGGTGAAAGGATGTGAAAGGGGCTGATTATAGTGGAATAAGACCACTTATTTCCTGTTGTCCTTTGCGTCCTTTATGTGGATTTTATATAAAATAAGATAAGTCCTTCCCTTAGCTTTTATTATGATTGAAAAACACGTATTTAAAAAATACCTATACTCATTCATATTATACTTATATATTTTGCGTGGTAAATATTTGTGAATTTTGCTATTTTAATTAATATTTTATTAGAATAAAATCTGTTTATTGTAATAATGTGACATAAACGTTGAGGAGGTTATAAAAATAAACAATAAAGAAAAAACAGCAATAAATGTAGACTTTAACAATATGTCCTATCATTTCCCTTGCGTAGAAGTGTTTGGTCGATGATATTATGACTTATGAGAGAAGTAAAATTAGTAATATATTTGCGTATTTGGCAATTTGTATGTTAATAATTTTTAATGAACATAAAGTTTAATACGTTTAAAAAACTCAAATATACTTTACATTTAAAAAATATTGGTTTGGACATATAACCACTTGGAAACATAATAGTTCCACCAAGATGCATTTTGGATCCAAGTAATTCAAAGGCAGTGGCGGGGGTGTTTGTGTGTGGCTGGTTTTTAATCATACAAAATATTCCAAGAAGTTTAGTCGGATATATTCCCATTTGGAAACGTCATAGTTGTCGTAAAATGCATTATGATAGATCCTCTTAGTACCGACACTACGTCCGCTTAATGGTTGCCATTGGCGTGTACACTACTAGAGAAGCCTGGGGTGTCTATGTTGGATGTTAGCCAAGGTCCAGATGTTGTGTAGGGAAGAGAACTGACTATCATGCTAGTCAGTTAGCTGAAAATCAGACCAAATTACGAGGTTCGGATTCCACGTAAAGGTGTAGGTCCCTTAGTTGACATGCCTATTGCGTTATTAATAAATAGCTCTTTCTGAGGAACAGTTGACTTTAGTTAGAAATAATAATTACACTTGTCCATCTACAGTCATCACTCTCATTCACCCTTCATATTCGCCAATATCTTGACGATCGGCGTCTTACCAATGAATAATTACGTATACATACAGGAAATAACAATAGATCATGCGTTGAGGGAACAAATGGTAATGTAACATTCAAATACCAAGAGTTAAATTAAAGCTAGACTTTACTATAATTAATATAATTTATCAACTAAATCAATTTAAATGTAGGTTACAATATACTCATAATATTTATAACAAAAATTAACTTTAGAAACGAAATACCTGAGCCAATGTCATAATAAAAGAGGTATTATGAGATAAAAGGCTTATATTTGTGAGGTAATGAAGGATTTCCAAGCCCATATTACGGTACAGGTTCTCATATGATCTTCTCTTTTGTGGTTCATAAAGTCTTTATACTGAATGGAAGAGTATCATATGATTTATTTTCTGCTTTTCAACGTATATGTGATAGTTATTTTCTATGCGCAAGTTGTTATAAAGTGAAATCATTTATTAAATTATCGAGATGTAGCCAAATTTCTAGTGATTGGGCTCGAACTGGTTTCAACCTGTCTGTCAGGATTGTCAAGCAAGACGTTGCAATATGAAAAGTTCCTTCTGTATCTTCTGAATTGGTGCCGAGACGTTATGCTTTTGTAAACATCCAACCGTCATTTATAAAATTAAAAAAATATGATCAAATATTATAAAAATATTTACTATTGAAAATATGACTGGTTAAAAGTTAATCTGTTTCATTAAATTATATTTTAACTTGTCAATGTGCTATGGTAAGCTTCAAATTATATTGAAAAAGTACGTGTCTATCGCCTAAAAGTACGTATTTACTTTCTGTAAAACTTCAACCTACTTGATGGTGTAATTGTATAAGGATGTGTGAAATAAATTAGCTGACCCAGTTGCTAGCTGCCAATATAATATATGTTTTTACAATTATGGCAGTGTATAAAAGGAGTCAAGATAAGTAAAATGCCACCTTCAGAACTTTACTTAGTTACATGACATCAGTCCAGCCTCTCTAACTTCATCACATTATAAGTTTGCTCGCACTAGTAGATTTATATACCGTAGAGACTAAAGAATTTCGTCAGTATTTTGATCTTATTAGTCTTTGGCATTAGATTACTAGGCGTTATATTTAAATAATAATGATATGTTCTGTGATATTAAATTAGTATAAATTAATCATATGTGTGATTCACAAAGCCAAAGATTAGCTGCAATATTGTTTGCTAAATATAGTTTATGTAACAGGAAGATTGAAGATGGAAATATCATTCATAACACCCTAATTTCTGTTTTGCTGCTATAAAAATTACATGTTTATTACATACTTGAAATTAAGTGGCATTTCAGGAAGATGGTTCCCTTTTTAAAAATATATGCAGTGTTTCACAAAGAAGTAAAAATATCTTTAACCTGTTATAAACAGTGAGATGTAAGCGTTATTTTCCGAAATTCACGTAAACTCTATTGGGGTAGTATAAAATACCATATGTTTTGAGTGTATTAAATTGAAAGGGTAGTAAGAAGGTAGCTAGCCAGTGAAGTAGTTCAAGTATTAAGACTTGAGACTGTTGAATGTAACGTCTAAGATTCGAATCTCCAACTGAGCTGATGATGGAAATTGCCGATATCAGTTCAGTGTGTAATCTTTATTAAACAACTTGTGGGCTATTTGAACTGGCGAAAAAAGTTCAAATAACATCCTGCAATTTGTACATTAATCTATTTAATTTAGGCATTGTTAAGATAGATTAACTAAGCTTAAAGAGATTTATGATATGATTTATTCCAATATTTATTCTTCTATTAATAATTGCATGAATTTAGGGTTATTTTAAACATAGGTAATTTGTCACCATTAAACTGCAAACAAAGCAAACTTTGACCTAGCTGCTGTGTAAAAAATATGCAAGATAAGTTAGTGTTGGGGTTGGAGATGTACAAATATCAATTCGCCATGTAAACAAATAAAATACGAAGTTGCCTATACAAATATGTACTCAGAGATGATAGGAACAGGAGATAATTCCACATTTATAAGTTATAAAAGCTTAAAGAAAGTCTTATTTCACCAGGTGAGTTAAGGATAAGAAGTCCTCTATAACACTGACCTGGTTACCAGGTGACATTGGAACCACCTCCAGTGACCGGGCAGGCGGGTTGTGTTAAATGATGAAACCCCTCACCACTCACCCATCCAAGGAACAGCCACGCTTGATGTTGCTTGTCGCCGTTAGCCTGCGATGACGTCAGGGCCTCTGTCAATATACTAATTTTGTAACAAATATAAAAATTAATGTTTTATTACATTAACATGTATCCAATAATAGTTCTAAGGTAAGTTGTAAACATTTTTCATACATATTCTAGATAAAGGTACCTCTGAATATTCATTCCAAATAGCCAATGTTTTAAGAGTGAACCTATGTATGCAAGTGAACCTAAGAGTGAACCTATGTATGCAAGTGAACCTATGTATGCAAGTGAACCTATGTATGCAAGTGAACCTATGTATGCAAGTGAACCTATGTATGCAAGTGAACCTATGTATGCAAATAAAATTGAAGTAAACCAATAATTTAAATAAAAATGAAAATAATTTCTGCTATCATTGTTTAGATATAAGCTATGCTTTTTGTTTGGCTTAATAGCTGCATTTCGCATACAAACGAACATATTATGTATAATAAATAAACATTACATTGTTGTGAAGTCATGTTCATGTTAAGTTTGATAGTTTTCATCGTTGATATGCTTGTAGGCTTATTGGGAAGGCTGATAACAGTCCCGCGTATCTGTTGTTAGTAGGGTTTCCTATGTTTAATGCAATAGGAAGAGTGTACATATTCCTATCCATGCTGTTAACTGCTTACAGTGAAGGTTGTGTACTGCATAACATCAAAGATGATACTCGTATGAATAAATAATAAGTTAAACTGATGTATAACTTTCCAACTTGAAGCCATGAGGATCATGGAACTGATACAACTTGACTTATTAAACTTGTTACGAGTTAAATGGCTAAAGTTTCTCACATTCGTAGGATTTAATAGAAGAAATGAGTAGACAATAGGGGGGTGAGCGAGACTCACTTTTCTGGCCTCTGATTGGTCGAGAGCGGTCACGTGACCGGATCCAAGATGGCGACCGGAAGTGGATCCAAGATGGCCGCCGGAAACGGAAGCAGTGGTACCAACCCCCCGTGGGAATTTTCCCTCCCAAAATTTCCCTCCAGATTCCCAAATTTCCCTCCTCATTCCCACATCATACTATATAAAATTCAATGTTTACCTTGTTATACTATATAAAATACACTCTTAACCTAACTTTTTTCCGTGTTATACTATATAAAATTCAATGTTTACTTTGTTATACTATATAAAATACACTCCTAACCTTTTCCCCGTTATACTATATAAAATGCAAAAAAGATGGCGGTCTTTACACTATAATAAATGCTTTTGCGTATTCCTCTGTGGATCATTTCATATATACACTATAATAATGCAATATTCCATACTCTATGGAACTGCCGTGGCTGACGCGCATGCGCGGGGACTTGTACTCGGTGGACAAGTGCGTTACGTCACCACTCATACAGCGGCTGCGAAACTCGGGTATAGGACTCCGGGCGCCAGACTGGTTTTCCTGTCGCGACACTCAAGGTTGCCCTTGACGGGCATGCGTGGGAACTACCAACAGCTGTGCGCTCCTACCAGAACTCCTGCAGCGAAACATAAATATATATTATTCAAATTAGACAAAAAGTAATCTACCCCCCGTGGCCTAGTGGTTAGCGTACCCGACTCTGGGAGTCAAATGGTATATCACCGTAAAGATCATTTGAATTACTATAACATGGGTGGCTAGGTGGGTTAGTCAAGGTAGTGGGTGGGTAATTGTGACAAGGTTGTGGTTTATGGCGTAGGAGTCGGAAACGGAACCACTCGGACACAAAGTTGTTTTTTACTTCGATTGAATTGTGTTCAATTCATAACTAATTGACTCATAAACAAACGAACCAAGAAAATTTACAATTAAAAAATAACAAATGTTGATTTTTACTCTGTGCAAATGCACACCTGGTGGCAAAACATTTAACTACTAACCTAGCGTGCGCTCTGATCAGGTTTCCACACTACCCATAAGGTACTGATGACAGTGCGTCGACTCAAATTTCCACACCACCCAAGAGGTACGAGTTCCGGAGCGTTAGGAGTATCTATTGTGGGCTCCTTCCCCTATAGGCATATCCCACAAAAAAAGACCTAACCGAAAATAAAAAAAATAAAATAAAAATAAAAAACATACAATAAAAAAAAAACAAGTCAGATAAAAAAAATAAAAAAATTTAAGTACAAGGTATACTACACCGCACTGGCCATTCTTCACCTCAATCAAAAGAAAATCCTCTCGACGCTGGTGATTACCTCCCTGCAGAGGTGACACGTAGTGATTCTAGGACGACACCTTGGGCACACTACGTGGTGGCAGGGAAGCATTAGAAGCGTCGGGAGGTTCTCCAGACAGACTGCACATCGCACAGTCCTTGCCTGGCTTAACGGTGGCTCGTCATCGTCTAGTTCGCACTGAAACACAAAATAAATAATGTAATACCGAAAACACACACACAAGAATCACATAAACAAAAGCAAATATAAAATGTTACTAACATCCACAGCATGACTGCTCGATGGCTGCGGTTGTCGACTAGTTGACGGTTGTGGCTCACCGTTCTGTAAATAAAAAATAATTTGTGTTAAGATTTGTTTGATTAGAAGTTTTCGAAAAATATATATATTTTTATGGAGTCACACCTACCAAGTTGATTGAGGCGTTCCGCCGCTCGTTACGCCACGAGCGAGAGATGTTTGTGTAGGATGGCGGTGACGAGTAGGTCAGATCGATGAAGGCCGATGGTGTTAGGTCGGCCTCCCTGTAGGTCCACTCCAACGCATCAGCGTCGGAGTTCTGAAAACGATAATCACTTTTACATCACGAAATTATGCATGTGTACTAATAAAAATTCGTTCGAAATACTTTAACTTACCCCAATTTCACTTGCCGTTTCACTCGAATCTGACGCTACATCATCCTGAAAAAAATAAAAAAATTTGTATAAATTCATTATATATTATTTCATAAAATAAAAAATTATTTTTGTTTAATTCGTTATATATTATTTATTTAGTAAAGTCTAATAATATAATATGCTAACCGGCTCGGACCGTGTGATGGAGACCGGCCGTCCTTCTAGGAAGGTATGATCAGTCACAATGAACGATGATCTATCTCCCCAGAGGTTGGCGATCGCATCTTCATACTCCTCCTGAAACATTTGTATTCGCTATTTTTATATTTTTAAAACAGTAATATTCTATTGATTTTTAATTTATAGAAAGCAACATATAACGTCAATTACCTCAGTCAGTGGTGTCCGGCCAGCCAGTTCCTGTAGAGGGGTTGGATCATTCTGAAACAATTTAAACTACTTATTAAATCTAAAAAAACGTAATATACTTGGAAAATTAAACATCTTTACAAATACGTACGTCAAGTATTTGAAGGATTTCGTTCCCTCTCAGGAACCGTCGTGGTGGAAGTGGATTGGGTAGTGCAGGTCTATCATTTATAAGCCGCCACTCCTCCTCGGTGATGGAGAAACCTGAGAGAGGAATATCCCCCAGGTCTAACTCATCATCATGAGTAGTCGCAGTGTTTGGATTGGGTTGAGTCTGAAAATACACATGCATTTACTTTAACACAGTCGAAATAAACTTGTTGATATTTAAATCACACAAAGGTATTGTACTTACTAGATTTGCCAGTGCGGTGTCATCATCACTGTCAATGGCTACCGCCATCGACAGAAGAGTGGAGAGGACGAAAAGGCTGTTCATAGTGACGAAGAATGCACACTGAAGAACTGATGTTGTGCAGTATTGCAACTTGCATTTTATCAAACTGCAGCAAGCAGGCCACCTCCCACTCCCTCTCCAGACGCAAAGGTCAAGTTTGATTGGTTAAATTCCCACCGCTTGCAAGCACGCGCATGGATCACCCTACCCATTACGTCATCCCTGCTCCTTCCGATGCACATTCACTTGTTCAGTGCAGTTCATACACCATGGTTCCCTCCTTGTACCAACTGTGTCTTACCAGATTCACGTCTCAATTTGATAACCTTCGCGACATTCTGTCGGCTATACGCGACCAAGTCCCCCTTACTGTCCGTTGGGATATAATAGAAGAACACAAAGCTACATGTACAACCGTAGTCATAAGATTCTTTATGTGGCGAGGTGAGATATTTTGTGGGGATTGTAGACTGATGCGAGACAATTTTTTTTACTATGATGAAGATGAGGTACACACCGCCATCTACGGACCCATGCACGAGAGAGAGTGGTTGGAACAATTACCCGAACTTATAGGTTGACCTACCCGCCCGCCCACATACAAACATTGGTACTGACCCACCCGCCCACCCATACACGAACATTGGTACTGACCCACCCGCCCACCCATACACGAACATTGGTATTGACCCATCCGCCCGCCCACACACAAACATTGGTATTAACATGATATCACGTTCGTCTTTTTTTAATAACTGTTCAACCTTAAAACTTTTTATTTGTCAGCACAATGGTACTGACCCAACCGCCCACCCATACAGACATGATGGTACTGACCCACCCGCCCACCCATAGAGGCACAATGGTACTGACCCACTCGCCCACCCATAGAGGCACCCACCCGCCCACCCATACACGTACAGAGGATTTGACCCACCCGCCCACCCATACACGTACAGTGGTATTGACCTACCCGCCCACCCATACACGTACATACCACTATACGTTCATGGGTGGGCGGGAGGGTCAGTACAATTATACGGGTATGGGTGGGCGGGTAGGTCGGTATCAATGTACGTGTATGGGTGGGTTAGTACCACTATACGTGCATGGGTGGGCGCGTTGGTTAGTACCACTATACGTTCTTGGGTGGGAGGGTGGGTCAGTACCACTATACGTGCATGGGTGGGCGGGTGGGTTAGTACCACTATACGTGCATGGGTGGGCGGGTGGGTCAGTACTATTATACGTGTATGGGTGGGCGGGTAGGTCAGTATCAATGTACGTGTATGGGTGGGTATGATGTGGGAACGCATCAATATCACTGTACGTGTATGGGCGGGCGGTTGGGTCTATATCACTGTACGTGTATGGTTGGGTGGGTGGGTCAATATTACTGTACGATGGGTGGGTGGGTGGGTGGGTACGTTGTCCCATGCTGTGATGTGGCATCCTCAGTGGATGTGCTTTTGTGATACCAGTGGAATGAGTACTCAGTCTCAGAGATACAACTGAGGGTGCCACATTTAGCATGGACGAAACGTCTGGTTATCTTGTAAATAATGTAGAAGCACTTTGACACAGTTGTCACCGGAAAATATATATTCTAATTATAATACCGGCTGTTTAAGACTAAGTTAAAAGTGATAATATTGTAGTTTCCTGTGAATATATACTAAAGTGTTCTTACTAAGGCCAACCCGCCCACCCATATACGTACAGTGGTATTGGCCCACCCGCCCTCCCATACACGTACAGTGGTATTGGCCCACCCGCCCACCCATACACGTACAGTGGTATTGGTACAGTAATACCACTGTATTATTTTTGTGTACAGTAATACCACTGTAAGTGTATGGGTGGGCGGGTGGGTCAATACCGCTGTACGTGTATGGGTGGGCGGGTGGGACAATACCACTCTACGTACCACTGTACGTGTAGGAGCGGGTGGGTGGGTTAGTACCACTGTACGTGTAGGGGCGTGTGGGTGGGTTAGTACCACTGTACATGTAGGGGCGGGCGGGTGGGTCAGTATCACTGTACGTGTAGGGACGGGCGGGTGGGTCAGTATCACTGTACGTGTAGGGGTGGGTGGATAAATGCAATATATATGTGTTAATATTTATTGCTTTGAGGCTCATGTGGAGTTAGGACTACCAGTCGTGATCCAGAAGGAAGTTTTATACAATCAAAACCGATTGTATAAAATTTTGACTTTTTGACGATTTGACCGAATGTCAAAATTGTAATAGAAGCCTCCTTATCAAGTGTGTATGTATGTGTTTTGCAAACACTTCTAGCTATCCCTTCAGATTCTAGATTCCTGGTGGATCCCTGGTGAATATTTTTTCTATTCTAAATTTGACACTCTGTCACTTCATTTTATTTTTTGAAATTTTTTAATTTTTAGGAGATGGCAACTAGTGTGATTTTTCGGAAGGCCATCACTTTCTGCAGCGGTGGAGGGGCTGCAGAATTAAAAAAACCCTTTTCCAATTGATTAGATGATCCAGTTTCCACACCACCCAAGAGGTAGGATCTTGGCGCGTTTTTTATTATAGTGAGTTTCCCCAGTAGGCCTAGTCTCACTAGCCGTGAGAACGGCTGTTTATTGTAACTTGCCCCATCCATCGCAAGTTACGGTGGTAGCCACTCCATAACAAAATTGCTACCTCCCACTATTATTTTTGTATTTATTTTTTTATACTTTTTTTGGGTCCCTCTGTAAGTAAAGACATCACTTTACTCAGAGAAGCCTTTCAATGTGACGAACAAACTTACAAAGGGGTTTTGCAGTACCATGATTATGTAATACAAACATCTCACACCCTGGACTTACAGAGTTTAAGCCAGCCATAGAGTGTTACACATCCAAACTGTACGAGGGCCCATTGCATACTAGATGCATCTGCGACTCGGGGTCTTACGGGGTTTAGCCCAGCCCCAAGCTGCAGGACCACCTCAGGTCTTACACGTTTTACGGCTGCCTTAGAGAACAGTCGGGCGATTTTTTATTGAATTTGGGCCACCCTCACCTCGACAGTTCATGTCCTGGACTTACGGAGTTTAGGCCAGCCATAGGACGCACATTCACACAGAGATATCTGTATTACATACACGGTTATAATGTTTAATGTAAAACGCTCCACTTACGTTTTGATACAGTATAATATATTCCCAGTCTACTTTGTCTGCAAAGTCATCAATAAATTTTTCTGACAAAGTCTGGTATTTACTTACTATTGTCCAACAATCAAAATTAAAGTTAGGAGCCATTTCCCTCAGTATATCTTCGGGAAACTTTGTCCTTTTTAAAATCAAACCTCAGTTTACCCTGTGTTGGTAGATTCTCAACATATCTAGTGAAAAATCATAGTGGGCTGATAGTAGGTCCCATTTAACGTATCTGTCAAATTTCATAATAAAGCTGTCGGTCATAACACCGACTGGAGCCTTCGGCTCCTTTGAGAGCATAGTCCATGTGTCCTCCATGGTGGTTAGAGGCATAATGTCCAAACTAAAGTTTAGACAGTCTTTTATACTCTTGCTGTGCTGCTCTAAAGGCGCACTTGAAGTTACAATTAGCGTGTATAGGTAATATGCAAGCGTTTGAACAAGTATTTGAACAATCTTTCGGTATTTCAATCACGTTAGGATGAAATTCTTTTAAAAAATTGACTTTTTCCAACCCTTGACTATAAATTTTAGTAAAAGGTTTACAAAGTGTTCGAATTAAATTTTCATCGTATTCTATACTACCCTCTTCCCACTTTATTCCGTGCAAGTGTCGTATCAACCATCTAGCTGACCTTTGTTGTTTTTCATCAAGTGCACACTTGCAGTAAGGTGACTTGAAAACGATTTGTGTTTGAAAATGTTCGCTTACTATTGCCAATTCTTTCACTATAAAACGGTTATTATTGTCAGTAAAGGCTTGAAATTCAACTACCGCAGCCATTGACTCTATTAATTTCACAAATTAATCTGTTAAAAATGTGCGGAGATGGACTGTTGAATCCCCCACAGAGATATTGTTTTATAAGGTCTTCCTCGTAAAACAACTCTCTCAACTCCAACTGTATTAGCGGAAGGTTGGATAGAAACTGTGCCCACTCGCCCGAGTTAAGTGACAAAGTGCTACCCGGGAGGTTGGGAGTAAACTGAGCTTGCTCGCTCGGATTAAGTGTTAAAGTACTTCCCAGGAAAACATGTGGTGCCCCAAAGATCGATAAAACTTTAACAACTTCTTTTTCGTTGATTTCCAAATAAATCTTTTTATTATCTTTGAGGGCTTTGGAAATGTTATTAAAATTTACACAAAACTGATTAAATACATCAAATGACCAGTAAACGTAGTCGTGTCTTCCCTTGAACATTACTCCGAGACCGTAGTCTCGGTTTTTAAAAATCCCAACGGTAACTGATTTGGAAAAGTTTTCATTTAGAAAGAAAACCCGTTTTAGAAAAATACCGTTTAACATGTCGATGGGCTCCAAGAGCTTAGGCAGCGTGAGATACTCACCAGACGGCTCCATGATCTCGACTGAATTTGGAAATTCAAATTCTAACCGTTTCGACTGACCAATTACGTCATGCTTTTTACTACGTTAGTCAGTAAAGTGTACATCAGGTGCGAATCGTGAATTATTAAACAGTAAGCTGTAGTCTTGTCCGGTACGTTATTTTTAAATTCAAATTCGATGCGTACATCGACAGGTCCAGACTTGATTGAATCATTCTGCTTGGAGCAGTCGATTACAAAGATCGGACATTTCGATTTAAAAGTATCCAAGTCCATGATGGGTGAATTGGAAACACCGTAGTATGAAGACTGAAATTTGGCGTACATTTCATAGAATAAACTCCAATCACCTCGGATATTGTCGTAGGGATAGTACTGTGAGTTGAGGTATAACTTGATATCCATTAAATCACAATGGTCAAAACCCGACATGTCCTTTTTTATGTTATTTTTCCTATCAGTTTGAAACGCCAGTATCACATAGCGGGGTTTTTCTATCTGAGATGACGTTTTGACGGTCCAGTTGTGTCTCTTTGTTTGCGGGAGCGTAGGATACTCGTGACATTCCCACGATCTAAAGGGGAGATGAATTGGGGTGTCCTTATTAACGAGTTTTAAAAGTTTTTCTTTGTAACTATCGGAAACAGTCAAGTGTGGGACACGCCAGTACAAGTCGGTTATTTCCAGAGTGTGTGATAGCGCATCCTCTGATAACATCACATCCGTGTCGTTGGCTGAACGCAACAGTATCAGCTCTTGTTTTACATTTACAATAATTTTTCTGTAATCTTCCATGAAACCAAAGAGCAATTTTAATGGAACGGTAAAAGTAAACTCTGTTGTTGTTTGCGATGTCCCTGGTCCGAACCAACAAGCATTTTTCAATGCATTTGTTTCATTCTGCCTCAGTGACAGTAAATTCTTAATAGTTGATACAACACCCAAGTTTTTAGTCCGGTCCACTACTATACCAGAAATTTCGTATCTAATATCTTCAAACAAGTACGCCATAGCGTTGTTAATCAGAGATACGTCTGCGACTACACCGCCAACCTTTTTGGCTGTAATTTTACCAGAAATATGCAGAGAACTTTCAAACGGAGCAGTAATAATGTCCTGTTGACTGACGGCGATACGTATTTTATCATTGTTTTTGAAAGTGGAAGAGGCGTACGGTTTGTGTGTGTGATACTCACAGCTTGTAATAACATCGCTGTATTCGACTTTCCCCTCAATTTCCAACATTTTGTAATTTTATTTTAAATCCTAAGGATCTTAAAAACTTTGTATTGCTCGATGTTAACACCTTGAGTGTTTTGGGTCTAATGACCTTTTTTGACACAGTTGTTTCCCTAAATACTAATCCCATTGCTTCGCTTTAGGTGTAAGCGTAATGAAATTGTTTCGTTTCTAAAGTTTATCAACTGTCCTTGTTGATCTCTCAGCTCACAAGTAATGTAATTCAAAACTTGCACACTCACAGGTAAATAAATCACGTTGTGAGGTGTTTCAATTATTTTGTAGCCAGGTGGAACTGACGGATAAAACTCGTGTATTATATGACTTTCCTGACCGTTCTGATACGAGCCTCTTGCCACGTTACATGTGACTCGAACGACATTTACTGAGTTAATGTTAACTTCATTCTCAGACATGTGAGTTTTATTGGCTTCGTATACAACTTTATTAAAACCGAGCAAGGTAGCTAGACTGTTTTCTGTTTCAAAGTGAATGGGCTCGCTACAAGTAATTTCAACTTTCAAAGTACTGTTGTTTGGTTTTAAACTGAATTTTACACCAGTTTTAATGTTATTGTTAATGTAATTCTCTAAATCGCTAATCTCGTAGGAGCCAGTCGGAATTTTTATTACAGAGTCTCCGTAGTGGAATGTGTCGTTTACATTTTCTTCTACATTCGGTATTGAGTTGTACGTTGTGAGATCGATCAAACCAATCTCCCATTCGCCTGTCGATAAATCGATCGAAGGAAATATGTCACAACTTAACGTTGAACTCTGTCCACTAAGGCAAAACATTATCAACGAGGAACTCTAAACACAAGTGCCCGCAAAGTACTGAGTCAAAACTCTGTTGTCTTTCGTTATTATACTTTATATTAACACTGGGACCCCAATACTTGATCAATTCCATAGGAGGACGCAAGTTACCAAAACTGTCATAGTACAACACATTATTACCACGCTTTTTATAACAAACCCAATGTGTACCTTCCCCTTGTATACTGTCCAAATTAATAATTGCGCTTTCGTTCAATCTAGATTTATTCGGAAGTGTGTCCCTCATGTAGACACCCCGAAAGTTTGGAATATTTAATTTTTTAGCGTAATTAACGAGTTCGTGATTTGTGAGGGCGTGTTCAGGAACGTAGACTATTTTGAAGTTTTTTTTTTCTTACAAGAACATTTCTTCTTGTTTTTAGGTGCTTTTTTAACACCTCTCCCCGTAGTTTTATTCCAGGGTCTTAGATACAAACCCTTACCCTTCTTTTGTTTACGTGTTTTTCTCTTATGAGAGCCACCCAACTTTGCTTTCGCCTTCATGGCTGTTGTAACTGCCCAAGCTGCAGCTTTCTCGCCTATAGACGAATCTGTAGCCTTAAACCTTTGCCAAGCTCGTTCGGCCAAGTCTTTGTCCGCTTGCGCTCTCCGCGCTGTGTCTGAATACTGGGAGTAGGCTATGTCGTGAGCATTGCAGGCTTCGTCCAGACCGTTTATTCCCTTGTCACCTCTGGCTAATCTCTTCTTTAATTTGGTCCCAGGTCCACAGTACCTGTAACCTGGGAGGTGAGCTTCCCAAGGTAGTAGATCTATACCCTTATTTATGGCTGTTCCAGCTAAACTTCCAATTCCTTCGAGTGCACTAGATACAAGTCCTCTTCCGCAGCGTGAAGTTTTCTTTTTCATTAGATGTGTCTCTTACGAAGGTTAGTTAAAGAATGGAGAAACTTTAACCCTATTCCACATTATATTACCCCTCATTGTATGGATGTAGAGAAACAGCTTGTGTACCGAATATTTCTTCCCAGTTTATGTAGTTATCGGCGGTCAATGGTTCTGCACTCCTCCCTTGTGTGCCACCATGAATATGGGAAAAGAGTAACTGGCCGAATTTTCTAAGTTGATTATCAGATTTAACACTGTTTCGATAAATCCGCCCCTCCAGTGCATTAACCGTCTCTTTAACATTATTCAGTCCCTCAGTAAGTGATGTCAGCAATGTACCTACCGTTGATGTATGTTGACCTAATATTTCCAAAATATGCGATTTTGTTTCCGTTAACACTTTTAAGTTTACGGCCTCGTCCATTTCTTTCGCATCTCTAACAGATTTAATTCCCATATTATGAAAGTCCCAGTTGTCTTTGTGTTTCTTTGGACAGTTTGCCAGTAGATATGACTTGGTTACAGCATCTTGATTATTATTTGGGTCAGCTACAGAAACTAAACGTCGCTTTTCAAAACTCCAATAACTACTAGTTTTAACAGGAACAGCAGCATCTACGTAACGTTTGGTCGCCGCATGGTTCGGACCTGTAGGGTCCTTTACCCTTGTTATAAGCCTATCTCCTACGTTGACTGTTTTTTGTTGGTACAGTACACACTGTTCACCTATAGTTTTTAAATTCACGGCATCTCCGAGCTCCTTTGGTGATGCTAAATTTTCTATTCTTTTGTTACGCGCAGAATAGCTGTTTTGTAAGTTTGGCATTGTGTTAGCCTCAAAGTATGTTCTCGTAACAACATCGTTGTCTGCTATGGGTACACCGACGTTAACCATTCGTTTATTTTCAATATCATAGTTTCCTTCGGGTGTTAGTTTAAAACCTTCGCCCGGTGGTCCTTTGCCAATGACATTACCCTCAGAGGGCAAGACACGTCCAAACTTGTCTACAGACATAATATAACTGATGAAATCAGAGTGTGTCTGTTTATATATACATATAAAAATAACTAAAATACTTTTTTAAGCACGAATCTAAATTTATAGGAAAAGAGTAGTACCGATCATGTCTATTTTCGTCCCAATGATGTAAGGTATCTCTATATTTGTTTCTTCCATTTAAATAAACTTCCCTATAATGACAATCTTCAAAGTAATTGTCGAACCCCCATTCATCTTCGAACCGCCAATCACACATACATGATGTTTGCGGGACTATAATACCAATGCTTCTTTCGTTTTGTTTAATAAAAGACGAAATATGGTCAGATTCTACTATTTCGGGGTTCAAACTTATAAATGCATATAGTTCTGTATGGTTTTGTATGTATTCGTTATGCCAAAAGGGGTCCAAAGATAACAGTGCATGTACTTCTGTCCAAAAGGGGTCCAAAGATAATTGTGCATGTAGTTCTGTTTCGTATAGTGGTGGTACTTGTCTTTTTAATCTGTAATATATCCCCGCTGTTGTGTTTGTCTTAGATATTGCCAACTGTAAATCGACTTTCTTTCCGATGTCATTTTCAGAATCACTTTGGAAAACGTGATAGAATTTTAAACAATAACTGTGTTTACCCTCCTTTTTAAAAAAAAATATGAAACCAACGAGGTTCGTCACTTTCTACTTTGAAATGTACTGTTTGGAAGGTCTCGTCAATATGACCGAGGTATAAGGCTTTACCATACAGTGACGTCACATAGTCACATTGTCCAAGAGTACGGTTGATTGTATAGTTTGCCAAACAAGAAAACTGTTTAAACTTTTTATTACTGTGTGAGTGTAATTTCTCGTAAAGAAACCAAAAATACGAGTCTGTAATGAAACTAACTTGTTCAATTGGTAGGTTAAGTAAAGTCTGCATTTTAACCTTAATTGGTAAAGTATCCATGTTTACTAGTCGAATCTCAACCGACTAATGATTTGTAACGGCTATTGCCAGCTCCTGATATAATTTTAACTTCTTTTAATTCCTCGATTATGTTTTGAATTTCGTTCCTATGGTTACCATTTCCGGCCTCTGTTGAAGCTATAATTAGTTTCAATCTATCACATAATTCGTTTGGATTGTCTCAATAAGAAATGTCACGTGATCCAAAGTCTTTTAGCCCTTTACCGTACATTTGTTTGGGAAATAATACGGAAATTATATTTTTATATTTTATGGAATTTGTCGGTCGGTTAATGTGATTATGAGGTAAATAACCTTTTTTATGCGCATTTGTTTTTGTAAGCACATCTTTATAAGCATCCAAGTCATCTTGTGTGTATAAATTTTCGTCGGGTTGTCTTTTAAATAATAATTCGTAAAGACCTTCGGTTCCTTTGTACTGCACATTGTTCAAGTGAATGTTTCCTTCGTTGTCGAATGTAAGCAGTTGATTACCAACCATTAATTTATCACTATCTATATGTGGTCCGTAAATATTGTCCATTTTATTCCTAACACCAGCCTCGTCTTTCAAAAGTTTTAACACGTATTTTTGTGTAATGGGTGCGTTAAATGTCTCTAAAACGTACTGTGAAGCCTCATGTAACTTTGCGGGGCTTTGTATCAATTGACTAACTGAGGGTGGAGGGGGAGACGATGTTTCAAACACTTGTGTGTCTTGAATAAACGACGGTCCTTTAGGCGTAGACATGTAGTCTGGCTTAAAATTATCCTGCTCGTTCGCACTGAGGTCCATAGGTTCCTCCTTTGGTTTAGTTTCCATCTCTGTTCTCTTTCTAAGTTCAGTCAAAATTGGTTTGTACTGTTTTTCTAATGTTTGTTCGGTATACATGTTACCCAACTTGAAAGCGCGATACTTGCGGCGAACAGCATCTTGCAACTGTACAATTCTTCTCGTAAGAGATTGATGTTTACTGTTTCGTTGCATGTTTATAAATGATTAAAAATTTTCAAAGTTTGTTCTTTTGTATAATAAAGGATATCAAACTCCAGGACGTGGGTAACTACGTCCATTAATGTAAGATAAAAGCACAGGACGTATAATTCTTTCAACATCACGAATCCTACGTTTAAAACGGTCTCTATCCTGTTTTAACATTTCCTTGGGAATATAAAACACAGTTACTGTGTCATTAAAATGAACCTTTTTCTTTACCATTACGGTAGTTCAACTTGTCTAAAGAATAACGCTCGTTTTTTATTTCTTCTCAAATAACGAATTATCTGTTTTAAGGAAACACCTTTTACCATCAAAGTCCAGACCCTTGTAATATCGTCTCACTCGAGTGTCAAACCACTTAATGACTTCTCTTCTGTTTAAGTCCTTGAATATATAAGTTCGCTTCCAACCGTGTCGCCATTGTGGAACTTCAGCTACAGTATACTCGTCGTTTTCAATAGTTTTATCCATAAATGATTTTAATCTCTGTATAGGCTTACTGTCAACACCATGCAGGTCTATAAGATAAGAGTTCAATAACCAGAACTCTGTCAGTTTAGCACCAGTAAAGTTACGCCACTGTTCGTAGAGTTCATGATTTGTAATTGTATACTCTTTGTTATTCAAGCTAATACCGAATTTATTACAACGTTTAGCGAGCGTAGGTAATGCATGATTTAGAAACTCTACAGTATACAGTCCTTGGGGTAGGTTGTTTGCACCAGCAAATGGTTTTTTCCTTGTACCATCTGGTAGGCCAGACGGCTGTGCGGCAAAAAAAACATTATAGCTCACATTCAAATAGCAATTGGACTTAATTAACTGCTCGTAAATCCTCGTGGGGGAGCGGATGGGAATTGTTCTCTCCGTCACGTGCACACATCTGCTAGCATGTGGGAGTTTGCATGAGTAATCTAACAGCTGCATGTACACATGTGCAAAATTTAAGCTTCCATGACGGTCAGCCAGTGGTAGAGCGACATAGTTAAATATATCGGGGAACGGTCTAAATCTTGAAATCATATTTTGAGGTTGTCGAACCGTACAGTTTAACATGTTCTCATGGTAAATAACTAGTTGAAAGTGTACTCCTTGCTCTTCACTTTTTGTTAAAAACCGTATCCACAAGTCACGATTGTACATTCTTTCACTCGAGGATATCATTAATAGTACAACCGCGGGTGTTTGTAAAATTGTATGTTTGTGTCTCCAACATCTGTTGTTAAATTTACTCAACTTTCTACTACAATAATTCCCACAAAACCTTTTTTTATCCGCGTAATACTTTGTGCATAAATTTGAACTTATGCGTGTCTTTACCTTACACTCTGGTTTCTTAAACTGGGCAATGTCGTTATAATAGTAGAAGCGCACCATTTTGTAACCTGTCACTAACTGATGTTGTAAATTAAAGTTGACCGTATTTATATTACGAGACTAAAAACTTGTCAAAACCAATTCTGTATCTCCCTTTATCTAATTCACAATCCTTACTAATACAAATAAAACTGTAATTATCTTTCCAAGCTAAAGCGCACATTTCTTTAAACTTTTCAAAAGTCATGTCCGTATTTACATGGTCATTGTACACATGTTTGAGATTTGTTTCGTCCTGTTTGAATAAAATAATCAAGTTTGTATTATCTCTCACCAACTGTTTAGGTATCCTACTGTAGGTTTGTCCTATATAAAAGGAATCAATGTTATTATGTCGACCCATGGTAAAGTAGTTGCGTATATTATCGTGTTTTTCACACGCAATGTCGTCAAAAATCATAATAGAATTGTTTTTAGCTTCTTTAGGTGGTAAGACTTTAGTGTTTTCATCAAATACAAAGTATCCAATTTCCTTGGGTAAAACACTTTTTGAAAATTGATACTTGGGTTGGTGTAGAGACTTTGAGAAAATGTAAACATTTTCAAACCTTAATCCATTTGGATCGAACAACATGTTGAACACAACGTTTGTTTTGCCACAATTACTAGGTCCAGCCACTATACACCTTATAGTGGATGGTAATAATGGACCATGTTTAATGCCACTACCTGTGCGTATAGTGTACATGTCAAAGTTTTCAACTGGAAGTTTAGTTGTCTGTTCAACAACACGCATTGTTGAGTTATGAATGAAAGTGTAAGGAAAGTCTTTATTTATACCAAGTCTTTCTTGTTCACCCATGTATTGTGTTTACCGTCGTACCCTAACCACTTTACAAGTAATTTGTCTCCTTTTTTCCTTATTACTTTTTCTACCAAGTATACATCATCTGTTTTGGATTTCTGTAGCTCTTTTTCGTAGAAACTTCCTTTAATAACGTCACCGGTATGGTCTTTGAGGAGGTAGGTTGTAGGAATAGTAGTTTGGACTTTGTACACAGTAAATATCTCGTTAGTCCAGTTGGGTAGGTATCCTTTGTCAAAGACTTTTTTATACTTACTTATCCTCACCTTGTCGCCTACTTTAAAACGGACCTTTTTATCCACTTTCTTGTATTTTTGTCTATTTTTATTAATGTTTTTTCTGACTATGTTTTCATTTCTTTTGTTCACATGACTTGGAGCCATACCAATAGTTTTGTGTATTCTTGTGTTGTACTCTTCCAATAGGGAAGGTAGCATCTTGACCCATTGATACTTACCTTGCTCTGTGAACTTTCGCCACATTAATGCTTTGAGACTGCGGTTGAACCGCT
The DNA here is from genome assembly GCA_035578905.1 of Stictocephala bisonia. Taxonomy (NCBI): domain Eukaryota; kingdom Metazoa; phylum Arthropoda; class Insecta; order Hemiptera; family Membracidae; genus Stictocephala; species Stictocephala bisonia. The sequence continues at coordinate 40,637 of JAQJVL010003934.1, forward strand.
CTACGATGGACGCCTTCTTGTCACTGTAGCTCGAGTAATGGTTTATACCATAGCTATTCATCAACTTTGTAAATCCTGCGTTGTAAAATTCTTTACCCGCATCAGTTTGTAAGTGTTTCATTTTATTCGACTTTAATATGGGTGTAATGGCTTTAACGATTTCTGGTCCAGTCTTGTCTTTTAATGGAACAGCAAAGGCGTATTTGCTAAAACAATTTATTATTGTTAAGATGTACTTGTACCCTCGGTTTTGTTTAGAATAGGGTATCATTTCAACCAAGTCCGCTTGGAACAAGTCTTGTATTCCCTTAACTTCTACAGGTCTAGTAGGGAATCTTTTTCTAACTGGAGCATGTAGCTCTCTTGCTATCTGCTCTCTTACACTCATAATGGAAGAATGGAAGGGTTTAGGTAAAGGTTAACAATTTATTTGGTTTTTTTGGTGTATGGAGCCCCATCCTCGCTCCATACGGTGGCAGTCGACCATAAAAATAATATAAATAAAGTTCACTGCCTCCCTGCCAATTCTAAACCCTTTCACACACCCTGGACCTACGGATACTATCCAGCCATAGAGTGTCCTTTCACACACTCATTCAATCACATTCGCTTTTGGATACGGGTTTTCACACCCCAGAGCCACATTCGCTTTTGGATACGGGTTTTCACACCCCAGAGCCACATTCGCTTTTGGATACGGGTTTTCACACCCCAGAGCCACAATCGTACAGTCAGCTAATCCATCTCATTCAGACCGTAAAAGGGTTTAGTTATTTCCACAAACATCTCTACCAGCAAATTGAATTAAAGGTAGGCCATTAACAAACCTACAGTTTGGAGAGTATTTTTTATGTTCATCAAATGGAACATCACCCTCTTCCCAACATCCAATATGTATACCACATGAGAAACAGCGAACTGCATCGCTATAATTTAAATAATAAAAGCCGGATTTTGCCATTACATGTGGGTTGAGGAATGGGACTGACCAATTTAGAAAAGTGTCCAGCCTCACGTTTTCAAAGTGATACTGTGGTGGACCGTCTTTTTTAGAAAAGTAAATTTGTATCAAGTATTGTTGAATTGATTTTGGAAGGTCTAATTGTTTAATTTCGAAAAGGTTGTTAAAGGTTTTACAAAGTTCCACTGCAGCGAGAGAAGCAAGTGAACTGATTGGCGCCATTAGTGCAAGTGACGCAATAAGAACAGGATGTGGGAAAGGAAGGAGTGGTGGGGGAAGGGAGTGGGGGTGTTCATTTATGGAGAGGATGGAGTAGGGCTAAAACGGCTTACGTCAAGATGAGTTTGCTTTTATATTTATTTTGTAAGGTACGTTTTTATTTTAGTTTTAGTTTTTTAGTTGTGTAATCGTGGTCGTGTTCTAAAGCTCGTTTTTTGTTAATTAAATGGTGTCCGTAGGCTAAAGTATCAATACCGTTTTCCAAAATGTAGCGTTTGTCGTCAAAGGGGGAAAGTGATAATTTTGAAATGTGTTGTGTGTAAATGTTATGTTTTTCACTACGGATGTTTAGAGCGGATGTTGTTTTTGTCAAATGATTTAAAAGACAATCTTTGTACATTTCGTGTTTTAATTGTTTTTTTATTGCGACTCGGGGGACGCCTTTGGCTACCTTCTTTTCCTCTAGATCTGAATTTAGAACGGAGTAGCATTTCGCTCTCAAGCCAATTATTTCCCTAGCCGGATTTGAGTTTAGTTCATCTTTAAATTTTCCTAACGGTTTTTTGTTTACATTACTATAACATTGGTGGCTAGGTGGATAGTCGGAGGTATCGAAAAGGTGTAATTCATTTTTCATGTCCGCATAGACATCTGGAGTATATACATTGTAAAATAAAGAATCTGTATCAGTCATGCAAAGCTTAACGTTTTTCCCGTACTTTGCAACTGTCCAGTTGTAATGAAAATTGTACATGATTAATTTTGAAATTTCCAATACAGTGAACCCTACATAAATGGGTCTGTTTAAGAAGATTGTTTGTTTTTTTAAAGCCAATCCCGCGATATCTTTATTGTAAGCAAAGAAAGTCTTGAGTCTGGGACTAGCTGACCATTTGACCAATTGTTTCTCATTATTTACAAGTTTAAAATCAATACGAGACCTAACATTTTCCAAACTCTTTCCATATGTCGCGTTATTCATTAATTTGAAAAAATCTTTTTCAAAGTTATTTTTAGACTGTTTTCTTTTTTCGGTATTGAAGTTAATAAATGGGGCTAGCCATGGGGATTGTTTAAAGCTAAGAACTCTATGTATTTTGGTCAGTACAAGTCCAAGTTCGAGGTAAAGTTTCAAAGTGCGGTAGTGTACAACGTACTTGGTTTTGTCAGAGAGAGTAGTCAGTAGTTTTTCAGTCTTGGGAGGTTTATAGTCGAGTTCGTCTAGCAAGTCCCTACAGTATGTTGATAACATGTCGTATGTCACCACTTTTCGTTCGGGGGCTAGTGGGAAGTCTGAGTGTAAGTCATGTAAGTGGTCAGGGTAGTGCAGGTCGACTTCTAAAATATATCCAATGTCAGAGTCGTCGGGTACTTTTGTAAAATCAATGTCTTGAGGGTCGATCCACTTAAAATCAGACTCTGGGAGTCTATCGGACATACTAGTTCCGTACAAATTATTACAGTCTAGGTAAAGTAAGTAATTAGTCGGTTTTTTGTTGTCAAAGTTGGGTAAGTAGGGATTGTTGGCCTGGGCGTACCGGTTAGGTATCATGGAGACACCGCCCCGGATCCCAGACTCGACAAAGAGGTGTTGGTCTATGTCAGTAAGTAATTCAAGACGTATGTCTGTCATTTTAAGCATGGAGTTCCATGCCAGTCCGGGGGCAGAGTAGACGTTACATGGGTCAATCCCGTAGTAAGTCATACTGGTCGTTCTAAAATTTTCAAACACGTCGGCAAGTAACAATACGTCAGTTAGTAGGTACAGGTCGTGGTACTGTTTCAAAGTGGTCATACCAAAGGTTGACCACACAGTCTGTGCGTGTGTATAGTCTTCGTCGGATATAGGTGTTTTGGTTAAGTCATTGTAGAACGCCTCCTTGGGAGGCAGTTCAGTATCATTAAATTTTGATTCGTCTGTCATGTACGTGTATGGAAAGACGCCTTTGCGTAGAATTAAGTCAGTGTTGGTCATACACTGCCCTAAAATTTTGAATTTGGAAGCCCCGTCAGAAACTAGGTTGGACACGAGTGTGTCCAAAGAGGCGTTAAGGAACTGTAAAGAATCCAGGAAACGAAGTGACTCAAGGGTGACTGAAATGTACCGCTCACTGGTTGTAGCGATACATGACAGTTTTTCTTTTTTGAATTTGCCTAGCCCTTGGATCAAGTGGTGGCAGTCATAACCTCTGAGGTTATGGAAAAAGACTGGAATGTGATCGGGAACTTTATAGTTTAAGTTACATGAATTGTGGGCGGGTCCCAAGAACTCACCCGTTAAATGATTATGATTAGCTACTTTGTCTCCGTGTAAAGGTTTTTGACAAAGGTGACAGGTGGTAGCATTTTGGAAAATAATTTTGTCTTGTGGAGTCATTTTAATAGGAATGTTTTTATGAATAATTGGTAAGAGCTCTTTAGACTCTGCAATCAAACAATTTAGAAAAGTATCTACAACGTCGGGGCCGCTATAGACTTTGGGTCGTTTTACTGGTTTGCCATCACTGTCAATAATTACATAGCAAAAACCAGAGGGGACGTGATGGGCAGTGTTGGTAGTGCGTGAAGTAGTAGGGTCGTTCAGTGCTGTGTCGATTGGAACGACAAAGGACTCAAAGTCACAGTATATTGTGAATGGGACTTTATGAGTTAGAGTGTTATTTTTAAAGGACATGTATTTGTCGTCATCAGTAGGAAGTCTAGTCTTTTGTGCACCGTGTGGTGAACACAAAGGTAAGTGGTTAGTAAGTCGTAGTTGGGAAGAAAATCTGTGTAGACAGTAGTCACAGTAGTGTGTAGCTGGTTTGTGTTTAGTTAAGTGAGATAGTAGTCGGGACATGTTTGTAATCAGACAGTAGTGGGAGGTGGTGTCAGTAGTCAGTAGTAACAAATTGATGTGGTGAGCTCTAAATTTTTCTTTTGTTATATGTAAAGGGTAAATTTCGTCTTTTTCAAATCCAAATACATTTACAGAGATAGCAGGGTTCAATTTTTCAAATTTATCTAAATCGGTAATTTTGACAGGATAGCTAATCCCAGACATATTTAATTTATTTTCAAGTTTTTTGTAGTAGCTTATTCGCCTATTTCGGTCGGGGTACAAATGGGCAAGTACAGAGTACAGGAAAAATTTTTGATCGTCGTTCTTAATATTTATAATTCCATGCATAGAGTTTGAGATTTTTTTCGGGGTGGGTATGTAAGAAGCAGCGTACAAGGGTTGAAATTTAACAATGAACAAATTGAGTCGTAAAACGTTTTCAAGTACCCACCCACTACCCTGGCTAACCCACTTAGCCACGCTTTCTAAAATTTTGTCGGTAGCTTCAGAGTATTGAGTATCTAGAGAATCGGAAGGTAGCAAAGGACGGGTTTTACCGTGAAAGAAGGGAGTTGTAGTCATTTCTTCGTTGTTTATTGTTTTGGTGAATTTAATTTGGACTGCAATGTACCATTTAACTCCCCTGAGCCTGTTAAGATGTTTATTTATTTCAGACATAATTTTATTTTTATGTTCAGTAAGTACGTTAAGGAGATCGGAACCGGAAGTGTCGAATCGATGGGATATGGTGACCAGGTTATCGTTAATGGCAAAGGATTCCATGGTTAGGTTAGGATGCGATTAAATTTACTTTAAATTGATTAAAAATTAATTTTTAAATTAAAGTAAAACAAAGGACACAAAATACCGTACAGAGAACGGTGCTCAAAATATAAATTACAAGATAATTGTATTTAATATCGAGTAGGAGCAAAGTGAACACACGTCTGATCAGTACGAGCGCAAGAGCAGAAGTGAGAAAGATTACTTGTGGTAGGTAGGGAGGGAGGGAGTAGAGCGCGGCGCACAGCTGTTGGTAGTTCCCACGCATGCCCGTGAAGGGCAACCTTGAGTGTCGTGACAGGAAAACCAGTCTGGCGCCCGGAGTCCTATACCCGAGTTTCGCAGCCGCTGTATGAGTGGTGACGTAACGCGCTTGTCCACCGAGTACAAGTCCCCGCACATGCGCGTCAGCCACGGCAGTTCCATAGAGTATGGAATATTGCATTATTATAGTGTATATATGAAATGATCCACAGAGGAATACCCAAAAGCATTTATTATAGTGTAAAGACCGCCATCTTTTTTGCATTTTATATAGTATAACGAGGGAAAGGTTAGGAGTGTATTTTATATAGTATAACAAGGTTAACAGTGAATTTTATATAGTATAACATGGAAAAAGTTAGATTAAGAGTTTATTTTATATAGTATAACAAGGTAAACATTGAATTTTATATAGTATGATGTGGGAATGAGGAGGGAAATTTGGGAATCTGGAGGGAAATTTTGGGAGGGAAAATTCCCACGGGGGGTTGGTACCACTGCTTCCGTTTCCGGCGGCCATCTTGGATCCACTTCCGGTCGCCATCTTGGATCCGGTCACGTGACCGCTCTCGACCAATCAGAGGCCAGAAAAGTGAGTCTCGCTCACCCCCCTATTGTCTACTGAAATGTTTACAAATTTAACTTTATATAATATGAAAATATCAAGGAACTTTTTAATATAAAAGTGTTATAAATTGAACAGTGAAAAACACGTTCAAGAAGACAGTATTTTTGTTGGGTAAGTTTTTGTATTTAAGTGAGTGTTCAATACATCAGCTGATTGAAACGATATGGAAATATTTATAGATATAGTAAAACAATGAATATAGGCCCAATAGAACTCATTTTATGTCACTATAATAATTCTTTCAGTGCTATCCTCGTAAAGGAACGCATCTGCGCTTTAGCACTTTCTTAATAAAATGCCACTGAAAGGTTTTATTACCCTCTAAACCCACTCCGCGGTCTACTACCTCACATTTACTATTTTGTATTTTTTACTATAATAAGTAATATCCATGGCATACAACTCATATTGTACGGTTATTTCGTTGAATTGGGTCCATTAGCTGGCTGAAAATAATGTAATCCTTTTGTAAATACATTGATGAGTTACATTTACTCGTAAATTGGTTGAGAAGAAAAGTAAAAATCAATCAAACAAATAAAAAAATTAAACAAACAAGTAAACCAATTATAACATATGAAATCTTCAAAGTGTGTGGTTAGATAAGATCTTAAGCATTTATTATAACTTAAATAAATATCATTCGTTTAAGCTATCGACAGTTCAATTACTCTTAGTTAACCCCTCGTAGAAACCCTGAAACTAATACGTGATAATGTTCGTAATAAAAAGTAGGGGTTTAAAAAATATTATTATGATGAAAATAATTGCTTTATACTATCGGTCATTTAATTTTAAGAATTAATGTCTGATTTTAAGACCTGAAAACGCAATATTATCATTACATTACGAAATAATAAATCGATTTACAGTTAAAACTAAAAAGGTTTTTAAATGTTTGTGCTATTGATAAAAAAATATGGAATCGATCTTAACCATAGTAATGACAATATTTCAAAGTGAGGGTAAAATACTTTAAGATTACTACATTATTTTATCTGTCGGGCCTTAACTGAGCGAAGTGACCTGAGTCAAGTAGCCTGGGTGCCTGAACTGAGCGAAGCACTCCATGGAGCCCCCAGAGACGTGCTTTAACTGAGCGAACCGGCGGCCCTCTTTGACTATGAACATAGTTATAGGTTAGGTTAGGTTAGGTTAGGACTTCGCTCAGTTAAGGCACGTTTTTGGGAGCCCTTCGAGGGCTTTCGCTCAATTAAGGTAATCTTCGCTCAGTTAATGGGCGACCATTTTATCATTTCCACCTAGTCTTCAACAATAGGATACTTAAATCCAATTTTCCGGCTTAAAATAATACTTTGTTCATTTTTCAACCCTTACCTACACTACTCCATTTTGTAGATCTATAGTGAAGATTGTGTACTATTTTGTATGCCATTGCTATGTTAATTTTAAGTTGTACTATTATAAAACAATACCAGCGTACGTGTATGGATGGGTGGGTGAGTCATAACAAAGAATTTCATACTTTATTTGTTTAACTTGACTGTATACATATGTTTAAATATATGTGTTAGGGTTTTTTATATGACGAAAATTAACATTGGTAGAATCTGAGCTTCAAAACCTTTATTTATTTTCAATAATATTAACAACAATAATGTGCATGCTCAATATTGTTAACCAGGTGTTGAAAAACATTACCAAACGTTTTAAATTTAAGAGATATTAGCAATTGAACTAATTCTAAACCTTTTAAAATGAAACTAGGTCAAACAAGACATGGACAATCAGAACACGGCCCTAAGGGGATGTTAGGTTCCGTTACTTAGAGAATAGATTTACGATTTGTCTCATGAACTGAATACAAAAATAATAAATAAATATTGAAATTCCAACCAATATTTTTGGAAAAAGAGATTTATAAAATATTAAGGGTGATAATATCTATATGCAACTGAAGAAAATGAATTACTCCTGAAAGATTTTGGTTGATATTTTAATGTATAACTTTGAAGTCCATTATGGTAAAATAATTTAACGATATAAACATAAGACAGTAGGAGTGAAAACATGAACTATTGAATATAATAGGCAACTAACTTAAATAAAAATTTATGGTACGGAAACAATTTATGGTGTGTAAAACATTACCTGTAAAATGTAGTAGTTAAAAAAGAGATATAAAAATGGAAAGTTAAGTTAAAAATGAAAAAAATGGGAAGAAAACAACAAAATAAAGAAACTCATAAATAAATGTTTTGTTTGGTAACTTAATATTCTAAAATAGTTATTTACATAACAGTCAAAAAAACACTGCTTACAATGAAACTTTAGTTTTAGAAGTATGGTCTATTGAATTACCACTATTCTATAACACAAATGTCCTAATATTTTGTATTTTATAAATAGTATTAATCATAAGATATAGTAAGAAGAGAATATAATTTCATGAGGGGATTTTTTATGGAATTAGCATTAAAAATGTATAGTACGTGTAAGGGTGGGGGTCGACTGTAGACATATCCATTCTCTTATGGTATTTAAGGTGATGGTGAGAAATTTTAAAATTCATGTGGTGTTGAGGGAGCTGTATAGAGCCATTTCCAGTAGAGCTATGGAGGTGCCATTTGAGTGTGATATTTGAGTCGTGTATTGAGGATGCAGTGAGTGTCTGACAGGATCAAGTTCAGGCCTACAGTGTAACCATTTAACAATTGTTCTTAGACAAGCTGCTTAGAGTGGTGTTTTATGAGGGTGATCAGTTCTGTGTTGGGTAATTTTTGTATTAAGTGTCTGGAAAGCCGCAAAGGGTCATGTGGAGGGTAGCGTAAAATCATGTGTTAGTGGAACGAGTTAGTTGAAGAGGTGTTAAATGTAATGTGTTACTTGATAGGACCGTTAAAATTCAGTTGTAGTGGATACATCAGTCGTTATGAATCACAAGTAGGTTTGATTAAAAAAAAATTTAGAAGTATGTGAGTGATTTAAGGCCCGTTAAAGGTTTATAGCTAGAGATTCTGTAGGGAAATTTCTGAGATATGCAAACGTTTCAGTTTGGGTCGTCAGTTCAAGAGTAGATTGGCTTTAGGGGGATTCCGAGTTATACAGGCTTCAGTTGTTGGGGTCATTTATTCAAGTACAAATTTGCTTTAGGGGGTTCCGATTTATGCGTAAGATTGGGATAAAAATATATTCAACAAATAAACAAAGTACTCTCAAAGATTAGAAAAACCATAATTACAGACAAATAAAATACCCATATAAAACTATTTAAGAGTTGAAAGTTAATATCTGCAGAGCATTTAAGATGCGACTGTCTCTAATTACATCAGTCTTGTCTCCTTAAATTGTAAGTTTGCTCTCAGCTCCAAGTTGAAGATAACTAAGTTCCTGCCAGCTATAAGTTATTTAATTATATTGTTGATGCAAGTAATTTAGTACTTGTGCAGTAATTTACAGTATTCTGAAAGTGCAGAGGTCAAATTGACATTTTCCAGTTCCCATTTTATTAAACACTTTAAGTTTGTGGTGTAAAGGAAAGGCAAAGAGACATAACAAATGTCAGTTAATATATAAATTTCCAATTTAAGAAATTACAATTTGTTTATAGTACTTTTCACCCATAACAAACCAACATTGAACACAGAGAATCAAATTTTATTGATAAATAAACTCGCTTTGATATATAATTGAAGAAGATGAATATATTTGTTAAAGTTGATACTTTACATTAAAGCTTAAATGAAAACCAGTTTACAGTGAATAAAGAATAGTCAATAATTATGAAATACAAAATATTTATTTCTGTATCTACAACCACAATAGTCTAGAGAACACAAAACTAAATGTGTTAGTTGTGGTAATAGTAAAACTAAATGTGTTAGTTGTGGCAATAGTAAAACTAAATGTGTTAGTTGTGGTAATATTAAAACTAAATGTGTTAGTTGTGGCAATAGTAAAACTAAATGTGTTAGTTGTGGCAATAGTAAAACTAAATGTGTTAGTTTTGGTGATAGTAAAACTAAATGTGTTAGTTGTGGCAATAGTAAAACTAAATGTGTTAGTTGTGGTAATAGTAAAACTAAATGTGTTAGTTGTCGCAATAGTAAACCTAAATGTGTTAGTTGTGGTGATAGTAAAACAAAATGTGTTAGTTGTGGTAATAGTAAAACTAAATGTGTTAGTTGTGGTAATAGTAAAATTAAATGTGTTAGCTGTGGTAATAGTAAAACTAAATTTGTTAGTTGTGGTAATAGTAAAATTAAATGTGTTAGTTGTGGTAATAGTAAAACTAAATCTGTTAGTTGTAGCAATAGTAAAACTAAATGTGTTAGCTGTGGTAATAGTAAAACTAAATTTGTTAATTGTGGTAATAGTAAAATTAAATGTGTTAGTTGTGGTAATAGTAAAACTAAATGTGTTAGTTGTGGTAATAGTAAAACTAAATGTGTTAGTTGTAGTAATAGTAAAACTAAATGTGTTAGTTGTGGTAATAGTAAAACTAAATGTGTTAGTTGTAGTAATAGTAAAACTAAATTTGTTAGTTGTGGTAATAGTAAAACTAAATGTGTTAGTTGTAGTAATAGTAAAACTAAATGTGTTAGTTGTGGTAATAGTAAAACTAAATGTGTTAGTTGTAGCAATAGTAAAACTAAATGTGTTAGTTGTGGTAATAGTAAAACTAAATGTGTTAGTTGTGGCAATAGTAAAACTAAATGTGTTAGTTGTGGCAATAGTAAAACTAAATGTGTTAAATGTGGTAATAGTAAAACTAAATGTGTTAGTTGTGGCAATAGTAAAACTAAATGTGTTAGTTGTGGCAATAGTAAAACTAAATGTGTTAGTTGTAGTAATAGTAAAACTAAATGTGTTAGTTGTGGTAATAGTAAAACTAAATGTGTTAGTTGTGGCAGTAGTAAAACTAAATGTGTTAGTTGTGGCAATAGTAAAACTAAATGTGTTAGTTGTGGTAATAGTAAAACTAAATGTGTTAGTTGTGGCAATAGTAAAACTAAATGTGTTAGTTGTGGCAATAGTAAAACTAAATGTGTTAGTTGTGGCAATAGTAAAACTAAATGTGTTAGTTGTGGCAGTAGTAAAACTAAATGTGTTAGTTGTGGTAATAGTAAAACTAAATGTGTTAGTTGTGGCAATAGTAAAACTAAATGTGTTAGTTGTGGCAGTAGTAAAACTAAATGTGTTAGTTGTGGCAGTAGTAAAACTAAATGTGTTAGTTGTGGCAATAGTAAAACTAAATGTGTTAGTTGTGGTAATAGTAAAACCGAATGAAAATACTCTATTTAATGAAATTCTTGTTAAGTTGTTTACTTGTTAAAAGAGTGGTCCAAGCTAGTGTTAAATAAACATTGCTCTTGAAAATTTAACTTACTTATCCATTTATCTACTAATCATAATATTCTGTAAGTAATGAAATGGCTGGGGAATACCTCTGTGCGCTTCACGTGATAACCTCGTCATTCAGCCATAGGCCTCATTCTCTGACTCATGGCAACAACAGCAAGAGAATAATTAAAATCAACAGGACAACTATTTGATATTTAGGGCCAGTAGCGTAGAGCTTATATTATGTTTTACATTCTTGATATCAGTGGCTCTTAAGTTTTAAAATAAATCTTCTTCCTAGCTCGAGGAATTTCTTGGAGACCCATTCATTTACGAAATAAATACATATATAGTGCCAACTAGTATCTGTTTTAAATACATTTTTAAATAAATCTAAATAATATTTTAAATAAATATAAGGTAGTATTAGATATTATTTTTAATTTATCACTTAGAACTTAATTGTAAAAACTGGACGATTATGAATTGTAAATAAATGGGATGGATTTACATGTATGTAGTCTTGTTACACTCTAGGAGACTTATCCAGTGAGATTATAATTAATCTGTTGGTATATTTAAAACTTTGTTAGTAGTATAGTTGAAGGCTTCTAGCACAGTGTGACGTCACGCCAGACCGCTACTGGCACAGGGTCAAAGGTCACCGCTAATCTGTTATCAGCCACGTGTTGACCTTGAGGTCAAGTTTACTATTGTTTACAACTGTTATCAGCCACGTGGTGACCTTGAAGGTCAGTTGGGCTAGGTCAGTGTTGTTTTGGTGTGACGTCACGCCGTTTTCGCGCTCTTTCGTCTGCTAGTATCAGCTGATGGTGAAGTGAAAAAAAAAAAAAAAAAAAAAAAAAAAAT
>JAQJVL010003935.1:0-52454 GCA_035578905.1 Stictocephala bisonia
ACATAAATATACATTTAAGTTTTTTAATTCATTTTATAAAATTTTAATTATTGTATAAACCTCACAAATACTGAACCGCTTCTTACTACCGAAAATACGTCATAATATTACGATCTGAGAGGGCAAACAGGTAAAAAAAATAATGAAGTGGAAAGGGTTAAGATTTCTTGATTAATGTTAAATATAAAAATGAAGGTATGTACTATCCTTGGTAATATATCATTCTTTCAATATTTGATGGCAAATCAAAATTATATCATAAACTAGTTATTTTCATTTTTTGGGCGTCATTGAGCATTTTATCTTGCGATTAGTTTTGCAGCAAAACTGAAGGCATTTACATTAGACATAACTATAAAATGGTATGTTGTAGGACAGATAATCAAATGTAAATGGGTAGAAAAAATTTGTAAAACCAAAGATGAATAGAGTATCTACCAGATAAAAATGTTATTGAATATCATTTCTACTTCAAAGCATTTGAAACAAATAGTTGTTTGTAGAGTTAACAAGAAATTCCCTGTTATATAGCTATGCTCTGACCTTCATATGTTGGGTAATGGTGACATGAGGTACGCGGGGTTAAGTCAATGCTTTTGCAAAAACATTCACAATACATGGACGAAACTTACGTTTTGTTGTCACATGTAAGTGGAAAAACATGGTCAGACGACAGAAATAAAGGGATTCGTGCCCCAATATCAAAAGGTGCATTTTAATTATAATTTGTACTGATGGCTTCATTTTCTAGTTGTTATCACCAAAATATGAATTAAAAAAATTACATAAAGTGGATCAATGATCAATTACTGCCAAATTTAGAACCAAATGTTTGTTGTTGATAGCGCCCCTTATCATTACATTCAGGTAGGAAAGGCTGGAACATTTTACTGTTGGAACATCCAATAGTAAAAAAGAGGAGATTCAACCATGGATCATGAAAAATAACCCACGAGGTGGTAGGCGGAGTTCCACAAAAAAGCCTATAGCAAAGTTTCCTGACAAGGCCTTAGGCCGAGTTGCATAACTAAAGGCAGAGTTATCAGGCGAGGCCGCAGACTCCACTCCTGTGGCCTTTAAAGTTTCAATGATAATGTGATAGAGTTAAATATTGGTTATAGACTGGGTTTGAAATCTGACAGTCTCTTCATAATTAAAACCAGAACTTCTATTATATAAAATAATAGAAAATCATAATGGCTTTGTCTCTAGACATACAGTACATACATCCCGCGTCGTCCCGTAGACCAGTGTTGGCATGGGATCCGTCAGCACTTTCATCGAAGAGATGAAGTGGAAAAAGGTTAAGGTAGGCCAGGCTAGGGAGGGCTAAGATTCCAGAAATTCTGTAATACCATAGAAACTTTTGCTGATTAGGTATTTTTTTAATTTAAGTTTGAAAGTACTAAGTTTCTCTATTGTCTTGAGTTCAGAAGGTAATTTAGAAAAGAATTTAGGTCCAACAAAGTTTGGCTTGCATTCACTAATTCTAAGGTTGTGTTGTACAGAAGTTAGGTTATTTCTATTACGAGTATTATAACTATGAGTGGGTGGGTAGTTAGTATGGTTTGTGGATTTGGCGTAAACTAAGACTTCATAAATGTACAAAGATGGAATAGTCAGAATACCTAATTTTATGAATGCATCTATACAACTATCTCTGGGTTGCAGCCCGCTCATAAGTCTAACAGCCCTTTTCTGTAATCTAAAAACTAAGTCTAAGTTCCTGGAGGAAGAATTACCCCATAATATTATGGAGTAATTAACATTTGATTCAAAAAGACTATGGTATACTAGTTTAGATAAATCGATATCTCCCAGAAGAGAAATATTGCGTAAGACAAAAAGGCCCATAGACAATTTGCTACAAAGGCATTTTGTATTCTCTGACCAGTCAAGAGAACCATCCAACCTCACTCCCAAGAAATTTATGTTGTCGAGTTCTGCCAATTGGGAGTCGCCAATTAAAAGAGTTGGTGTTTTTGAAAATTTTGAATTTTGTTGTTGCTTAGTTCGAAAATGAACAAAGTTGGTTTTGCTGGGATTTAAAGAAAGTTTGAGGTCTGCAAAATATTCTGTCAGAAGATTGATCCCAATGTAGGATTCAATTTCCAATTGTTCCAAATTGTTTGATTTAGTGAGTAGGGTGGTGTCATCAGCATACACTATTAAGTCATTTGAAGGAAGAAAGTGATTTATGTCATTTATGTAGAGCAGGAAAAGAAGAGGTCCAAGAATCGAGCCTTGGGGAATCCCACTGATTGAGTTTAATTGGTCTGAATGTACTTTGTGAATTGTGCCAGTGTTTGTAGTATGTGTAATTTTGGTGATTTGTTTTCTGTCAGATATGTAAGAAATGAGCCAATTTAAAGGTGTATGTGTTATTCCAAGTGCAGAGATTTTCTCGACCAAGATCCCGGGGACAACGCAATCGAAAGCCTTCGAGAGATCTGCAAAGCATCCGATCGCGCCACCCCCACGATCCATTGAGTCGAGACAATCCGTGATAAATTTAATTAGAGCAGTTTTGGTGGATTTACCCTTTCTAAAACCAAACTGGTATCTGAAAAATAGTGCATTTTGTTCAAGATATAGTGTAAGCTGATCAGACACCACCCTCTCAAAGATTTTAGAAATTGACGGTAGGAGAGAGATTGGACGATAGTTGTTAACATTCTGTTTGTCATCTTTCTTAAAAATAGGTTTGATAATTGAAGTTTTAAAAATATCCGGAAAAACACCTGATTCTAAAGAGCTATTTATTACATGTGAGATAGGTGCTGAAAGTTCCCTACTACAGAACTTGATGGTTTTTCATAGATATACCGTCAGTTCCACAAGAGGTTTTACCTTTCATTTTCATGATGATGTTATAAACATCATCCAGTGAGCAGAGTTTAAATTCAGAAAAGGAATGATTGTGGGGCTTGGGAAAGCCGGAAAATTCCTTAGTGTGGGTGTTAGAATGAATGTTTGCTGATATATTAGCAAAATAACTGTTCATGATATTACTTATTCGGATTGGATCTGCAACTGAAAAGCCTTCGTTAAGAAGGATGATGTTCTCCTTGGGTTTTATGTTTGCCCCCCTAGCTTCATTTATTACTTTCCACGCCTCCAATGGTTTGTTGTCAGAATTTATTAACCTATCTTTAACATGATCAGCTTTGGATTTTTTATTAAGTTGCGATATTGCTTCTTGAGATTGATGTAACTTATCTTGTCAGCATCTAATTTAGTTAATTTCCATTTTAAGTAACTATTATAAAGTGATTCTTTTAAAACACTGATGTTATGAGGAACCCAAGGTAATCTTTTGGATTTGTTAGAGACTTTTGGTTTAGTTAGAGGACATGATATCTCAAAAATATAGCCTAAGGTGTCCATAAGGGACTTGCATTTAGTTTGAGTATCAGGGGCCTCATACACATCCCTCCACCGCTCGAGGCCTATCCTTGTTTTAAGTTCCACAAGATTTTGTTCATTCACACAACGAGATAAGTGGTGTCCAAATTTTTTGTTATTTTCCACTTCCAAGTAATTTTGAAAAATTAGGAGTTGTGCAGTGTGATCGGAAATAAAAGGTTCTAGAGCGTATAATTGAGTGTCGTTAAATGAGATTAACATATTATCAATGCAACTTTCAACTGTTTCACTAATTCTTGTAGGTTCTTTAATAGAAATTGAAATGCCAAAAGAGTCAAGGAGTAATTCAAATTGAAAAGCTGAGGGCTCGTTCGTGTGGAGGGGAATGTTGAAGTCCCCACCTATTATAACCTGGTCAGAAATTTTAGTTAACTTGCAGAGGTAGTCCTCAAAAATTTCAAAAAAAGAATCTAAATCCCCATCTGGGCTTCTGTAAATGGCTGATACAATGATTGTTTTATTATTAGCTGAAAAAGATATCTCCGATGCCTCGAAGACCTGGTCTAAAGAGAGCTTAACCCCGATAGAAAGTGGAGTAATGGCTTTCATTGAAGATTTGCTAAGAGATCTAACAAATATACCAACGCCACCTTTTGGCATGAGTGGCCTACATCTTAAATTAACTAATTCATAGCCATGTAAAATGAAATGCTCAGCTTTCTCTGCATTCAAACCAAATTCCGAAGCAAGGAAAACATCAGGTTCCTCCTCATTGAGGAAAATTTCAATTACTTCCTTTTTCTTAGTAATAACATCAACATTGAGATGAACTAATTTAAAGTTATTGAAATTCTGAACAGGTTTGTTAAAATTGGTTTTGCGTTGGGACTTATCATATTTAACTAGCCTACCTAACCTACTTAACCTATTTGGGCCTACGTTTCCTCTATCTGGTCTGGTTCTACTCTTAAAAAATTATCGGCGGGGCAGTTAAGCTCCTGATCAACATTCAACTCATACAATAAATGAGTTTCAATAATCTTTGCTAAAATATTCTTACCACCAGTTCTAAGATGCAGTCCATGCCTTGTATAATTATCCCTACTAACCAGCCTATTCAACTCAAGAAATGTAGCCTACACTTTTTGCTCAGACACTTATCTCTAATTATGCTATTTTATTCTTGTATGAACTTATTTTCTAACACATTGTCATACCTATATGGGGTCTCAACCCATATTAAATTCTTACAATCTATGTTTTGGAAAAGCTCATCCATTTGATTCCCGAGTTCTTCAAACCTCTCCCGGCGTACATAATTTACACCTCCCACTATTACAACTTTATGATTTTTTTCAATGTTTCGTGCCCTCCCCTTTGCACAATCAATTAAATTGTGTAGACATAATGTTATGTTTTATTTTAACGAAGTTCATTTGATGTGTGACAAAAAATCCATCGAGATGGCGCAGGAAGATTCGATACAAAAACTGATACATGTTCAGGAAATTGAGAAGTACTACAGAGGTCTCTTGAGTCTACTATTGATAATTATATTGAATCTTTTATAATTGACCAATTATAGCCCTTCAGATTCATCTGATTATGACAATCTCACACAGATTAATTCTTCAAAGAGATTATGCCCGTTTTAAATAAAGGTAATTGTTTATAATTTTCGTTAAAGAATATCATTGGTACTTCATTTTCAAGTTATACTGTATATTATTGGTTTTTATTTTCCTGCATTGTTTTATAAATTTACTTTACGAGTGACTTATATGTAAGTATTTTGTCATAAGTAAAATAAAATACTATTACAACACTTGGTAACATATGTATTTTTTTTTTTTTTGCCCCGGGCCCCCATGAATTTCCCCTCTCTGTCGCCGTCCCTGTCACCCTCAAATACAAAATCGAGATAAGAGAGACAATTATTGTATATTCCCCTCTGTATAATCAAACTCCCAATGTAAATGTACTCAATCTACCCAGCAATCAGACTTACAGCTTAATTCTTTCAATTTTTCCAAATATGAATTATAAACATTCAAATGTAAATTGAGCTGTATCAATTTTATATTACCTCAACTTATTTTAATGAATACATATCGAACAATAACTCTACTTATTAACTTAATAAAGATCTTATAACATCAATTCAAAACTAGAAATTCTTAATTATTTTAAATTCTATTTTATTATTTTGTGAATCCCTCTGGTCTGAGGGAGGTGAGTGTGGTTCACTGAAATTGATTACCCTAATATTTGTGCATTTTGTACTTGTATTGTAATATATTTGTGCATTTTGTGCTTATATTGTAATAACTTTGCTTGTGTGACGTTCACTTGTATTGTATTTGTACCAACACGTATTATGCTAATTACAAAATTATGAGAAACCTACATAGTTTCATTACACATTTTTTTTAAATTCATTGTGTACATTTTGATGATATGATTTTGTTTTCATGTTTTAAGATAAACTATGTGGTTTATCTTAGTTTCTTTGATCCACTTATTGCAGTTTCTTTGAAAAATTAGTGCCCATTTTGCTTTCTTTACATCTTGAACAGTTTGTGTTTTACTACTCGGTCACATGTCACAACTGGTGTTCAAAGAATATTATTAACACTTTGTCTGCGGATCCCTTAGTTTTACAGGATCGATGTTTTAGTTTTGTTAAATAGCCTATTAAGTATTAATACGGAGTCTGGTACTTTAAATGGTCTCTAGTGATGTTAATGAGCCGTTTCACTGCTGGAATGCGCATACTGTACTGTTGTCTTACAAGAATGATTGAGTTGTAGCCGCTAGACTGCACTGCTATTGTCTGACGTTCAGAACTATCGTTTAGTGAGTGGACTCTATTTCAAAGTTAAATAGAGCATGTAAACAAAAAACCAAGTATTTTATCAAGTACTTAGTTTTACTTATTTTACTAAGTTTTGCATGAATAGGGCAATAAAATAATGTTCCAAATTATTTTGTATGCTTAATTACCCTTGGTATCTTTTTTTTTCTTTTCTTTTTTTACATTATTTCTAAAAAACTGGCATTATGAAAAGGAAAAAAATTTGATTTTTAAATTTATACTGATAAAAAGAAGAAAAAATAAATATAGGATCCAGATGTGTAAGTAGAACTTTTGTATGTTTAATGTTTTTAGATCTATGAATTTTGAAAAAGTACCAAAAATGGCCAGCATTCTTCAAATGGCTTTCGTATTTAGGATCAGCACTCAGAGTGTTAAAACTTGGCCAAAATACGCCTTTCTTTAACCCTTTGGCCACAGCACATTTTTGGGGTGGTGAGTGTGTACACATAGTCCCAATATTGGCGGGGTAGTGGTGAGAAATACCAGAGCAAAATTGCCTTTTTTGTAGTTCTTAAAACAATTCTCAGAGACTACTCAACATATTTGATTGAAATATTTTTATCTTTTTCAGCATAAAATGTACTACAATTAGCATGTATCAGTTTAATAAAATATGATTTAAAAAATATAAATACAAAAATAAAATGTTGTAAACTTATTTTTTAGTTTTATATTTTGAGTGAAAATAACTATAAAAGTAAGCACAATTTACACATGGCAATAGTCATAATTATGTTCAGTTTATTATTTCCTGTAACTGTAAAAAATTTCATTATTTTTTGCCAATAAATAAACAAACTAAAAAATATTTTTCAATTACATAAATTTGCCATAGGGGTTTGTACCGTTGTTCCTCAACAACGTTTAAATAGCACGTTCAAAATGCCACTGGCGTAGAAAGTAAAAAATAAATAAATACAGTAGAACCACAATTACCTAAACCAATTGGGACTGGACCAACAAGAAATGTCTTTCCTGCAACCAATCTACAAGCATTGGTAAATGCAGATGAAATGGTAATTTATTTAAACTATGTTAGGGAGGCCAATTATTTTTTTAAAGAGACAACACATAAAAACACTAATCCTGTTGAAAAATGATTTTAAAATCAAATAAAACAGATGTTATCATTGATTTGTTCTTCTAGTATATTGGCCGAAACAAAATTTGATAGAGAATTGCTTGATTAAAGTATTTCTCTTCAAGTGGCTGTTTCAGTGTAATCTTCATATAGAGACAACTTCTCAAGAAGTGTCTCTATAAGTCATCTAAAAACCAGTGTTGGAAAAAAAACTATTAAATGTATTTCTAAGTGTAGTTCCAGTTAGATCTCTGTGAATAAATAACTGTTATTCTGTAAATAATTCTTTCATAAGTTTCTATCATTATAATACAATTAACTAAACAAACAATAAAGTAAATAAGAAGCTGGATTCATTGTGTTCATTTAATCTTCTCCAATGTTCTGTTTAATGTATTTTTATTTAAGTAATTTTTTCGATATAGTGTGTATTTAAAATGATCATTATTTGAAAATAATGAAATTTAAATTTAAAAAAATATCCATACATTAAACACATTGAATGCTGAAAGACCAATTAATTGCGCACCGTAATGGCTCACCAGAAAACACTATCATTTAGTACAGTCATCCCTCCTACAAAAATGGCGGGAACAGAAACCAAACTACTCTATAAAACAAAAACTGGCACAACATGCAGCGAGTGACACAACATTTTCCAACAATAGCTAAACTCATGCTAAACCAATGCATTTGAACCTGTCTGTTCAAGACAAGTAATCATCCACTACCACAGTATGTGGATGGTTACTTGTCTTAGCCCCCATACGATATCAGTATTACTATTACTGCATGTATATGGGTGGGTGGGTTGATCACTACCACGGTACAGTATGGTTACTTGTCTTAGCCCCCATACGATATCAATATTGCTGCACGTGTATGGGTGGGCGGGTGGGTTACTAAAGCGGTACGTGTATGGTTACTTGTCGTAGCTCCTGGTTGAAATGAAGGTTAAATAATTTGGTGTATTAAATTATATACTTGATCAACGTAGTCCGCCAGATGTGCTACTGCTGCACTACGTTGATCAACATAGTCTGCATTCAACATGTCAAAAGAAATGCAAAATCTATTCTGAGTTCATCTGAATGTTCTATTCAACCGATTTGCTTCAATTTTTTTTTCATGAAAGGTATTAGTGTACAGATAAGACATTAGGCGTTGCATTTCAGTTACATCTAACATTGCTCAAGTTTAACTCAAACACGACTTAATTTATGATTTTCCAAGGGTTTTTCCACTCAAACATATATATCTTAGGCTAGTAGGTAGGCTCTTAGCATAATTGAGGTAGGTAGTTCGTTTTGGTTTTGAAACACTCAATAGACCAAGCCTCTTTATTTGGGCTTTTGATCACCCAAATTGTTGAGTCTGAAGATAGTTGTGTGCGGCCATTATAAGCCAAATATATATGCTGACTCACTCATCACAAAATCTCGAAAACCATAAATCCGATTGCCTTGAAATCTGGTACATACTACTTAAGGCCCTAGAGACCTACTAAGAAAGTATATTTTTCTCAAAACTCAGGAATCCGCCCCACTGGCTCCAAACTTTTAATGTTATTCTTATGGAACTATTATTTATTCATTTGTTTATTTATCATCAGCTGTCAAATAATATATAAATTAATTTATTTACTTCATATGATTTTACTTAATACAGTTTAACCACTAATATTTGTAGTCTTCATGCCAAAGCCGAAGGCCGAGGTGTCACTCACTGCGCTTGTGAGAGGGTTGGCACACGATGTGTGCTGGGGTGTTCCCTTGTAAGTTTTTATTCTCATTCACTGTTTCCTTTTATGGTCACTTACGTTATAATTGTTATAATTTTAAGTGGCTAAATTTTGTATTGACCACTTTATTAAACATTAAACTTACTGCAATAAAGATGAAGCTATCTACCTTTTTACAAATATTCTACAAATAGTATATTTAGGTTAAATCATAATTGTAAGAATCACATAATCAAGCATTAGTCAAGAATCCTATATCTTTATTGTTGTATATTCTCTATTGTTGTTTATAACCAACAATAATAAAGTGGCATATTGAATTAAAAACCGTGTGTGGTAAAATATAGTATCACAAATATTTTAGTATAAATACTGGCAAAATGGTTTGGTTCTACAACTAAAATGATGGCATATTTATTTCTATTTTTAGTATTTTTATAGTGTTAAATTTCCCTATATATGCAAACATAAACAAATATATTTATAAGTTAAGGATTTTCAATACAGTGAAAACCTGACTGTCCATCACCCTATTTTCTGTCAGGTTCTGTTATCCGTCATTGTCTGGGTTTGATGACAGTGCAATGTTGCACAAGGGTGGATTTAAGACTTTCTTAAGGGTGGAGGGCGCATAGAGGGATTTGGAGGTAGTCATTAAAAAACTTTAAATTTTGGAGTGAAATTTTGGCATTTTAAACTGTATTTAACTGACTTCAGCCTTAATTTTTCCAATACAGTAATTTCTATATGCGGCAGGGAGGGGGGTAATTGATCAGATGACTTGTGATAAAAATTATAAAACATACACTCTTTATTTACAGATAGTATAGTGCTTTACATTATTACAATTTACATTATTTCAAAATTAAATCAACTGCTTAAAGAAAATAACAATTTAAGGTCATTTACAAGTAAAACCAGTTTTTTGTTTATGGAAGAAAGTTATGTCCTTTACATAAGTAATTTTATTTTCCTTTGCTTTTTGTTAGAAAATCTGGTAATAACCTTATTGTTATTTATTGCTACATCACGGTGCACATACAACATTGCAAGTCCATTCAGCCTCTCTTCTCTAGTTCTTGAACGCATGTTCAAGACTAGTTCTGTCCAACAATGATGGTTGTCAATACCACTGACCCTGGCATTCCTTGCAAGAGTTCTACAATCTGATGTGAGACGTGGAAAGTTCAGTGCATCGTCAACATTCTGTCCAACAATGATGGTTGGCAAAAGAATGTTTAATTTGAGAACATCAAGTCGAAACCTTCAGGGGGTTCCAATGATTTTCCAGAATACCTTGTTTAATTTGGTCGATAGGCCTTGAGTTATCAGTACTATTTACATATAAGCCTATGTCTCTTGGAACAACTTCTTCGGTCCTTCCAACAGGACATCATTGTTGTTCACCTGCTGTGAATTTGGTAGTAGTGAGTTGATTTTGAAAATACACATTTGATATAAAAAGGCTGAATGTTTAAGATTATTAGTTTCAAAATGGCGGCTGTCTAAAAATTTCACGATGCGAATATATGCGAATTTTCAAAATTGGCCGATAAATAACATAGAAAACTTATTTCTTGTGACTGAAAGCATTGTTATCTGAGCTCTCTTTACCAAGATAACAATGCTCTCAGCCGTTATGAAGTTAGTCCTCTGCAGTTATGAAGTGCAGGAAGAGGTAGACTCAACAACATTTGCTGTTTCAGAAGGTACATAATATTGCTTCACCAAGCATTACGTAAAAGTAAGTTGCTGGATTATTTTAAGAAACCATACTACATTATAGTCCCCCCCACAAACTTATGTTACTGTAGTTTAATTTTAGCAGTTTTGATAGTTAATTTTTCTGCTTATTATATAATGTACAATCTTATGTTTGACATTAACACTAGGCATACTGTAGTAAAATCGTAATTGTAACATGCATTCTATAATCTTATAACATTAAATTATATATCCAGTAAGAAACGAGCTTGAAGAATGATTCTATGTATTTTCTAAACTTTTCATTGCTCATAATCAGTATGTACTGTAAAGTTTTTAAATTTGACTAATAATAAGTTTCTAGTGATTTAAGTGTCAGTTGGCAAATTTTCTTTAATCTGTCTATCCTCCAAACTGTCATGGGCGCGGTCCCAACCCCTGACAGAAAATAGGATTTCTATTCTAGTTGTTTTGGTACAACAATTAAAATGCACGAGAAGTACATATTTACTGGTCTAAGTTTAGAACAATTAAAGTTACTGGCCATTAACAGGACTGATCATTTATGTTCTACAGTAATAATAATAGTAACACATAATTTATTAGTAATTACAATTTAACAGCAATAAATTACAATGCTTAAACTATTTGATGATTTTTTTTACTTAAAGTCAAATATAATATAGGAATAGTATCTTTCAGTAACCGTGTACTACAGAAAGACTTGGCATTTTCCAGATTGAGGATTTGTTGACCTAAAGTCTAATGTAGTGTAGGAATTAACCCTAAGCTAGGGATTGTCAGTAACTGTGTATCACAGCAGAGCTGGGGGCTGTGGTGTGTTGCAGGAACAGGAGAATTGTCAGTAACTGTGTATCACAGCAGAGCTGGGGGCTGTGGTGTGTTGCAGGAACAGGAGAATTGTCAGTAATTTTGACAATTTTGTATTACAGCGTGAAACTGTGACATGTTACAGGCTATGGGTTTGTTGACTTTGAGTCCAACATGTGTGCTGAGAATGCAGTCAAGGCGCTGCAGGCTAAAGGGATTCAGGCGCAGATGGCCAAAGTGGGTATCACACAGCCTCGGGCGCCTGCAAGTGTACGTGTGTGCATGCAAGTATTTTCTAATACACTCTAAACCCAGGTTTGCCAACAAGAGAAAATAGCTCATCAAATTTTTATTTGGAAAAATAGATTTGGATTAATAACGTTTAATTGTTAAATTTTTTTACAGAATAAGGAGCTATCTTTAAATCTTGTCTTAATATTAAAAATATTTGTTGGTCTGTGATATGTTTACGTTAACATTGTTCATCATATCAGCTCCTTATTAATAAGCTTTAAACTAATGCAAATTATATTCTATATAATTTTTATTTATTAAACATTTTAGTATAGGGGATTTCTATTTTTCACAAAAACCAAGGATATCATATGTAAAGTTTTATTAATGGTTATATTTTAAGCAAAATACTACCAATATGTTTGATTAATTTACAGTTTTATAAATAAATCCCTATTTATTAGTCACTAAGTTAAAATCTCTCTCCCTCTTTATGATAATTGTAAAGCAATCATCTTAAAATGATCTATACATAGTTCATTTATAAAAATGTATATGTCACACATGATTTGATAAATATATTATTTTTTAGTGTAATGAAGCATTGTCAGTTAGGAAACAATGTAAAAGAAATAGACTCTAGTAAAATGTCAACTTACAAGCTCTTAAAAATTGAGAGCTAGCTATTTTTCTTTTTTCTTAAACTAAACCAAGGAACAACAAAGATTTTGTCAAATTGATACAACATTTAAATGTCAGTGTATACTTTTTCATCTGTTCTTCTATTTGATGAACATTACAATGAATAATACATATGTAAACATTTTCAAGGTCTTAA
The DNA here is from genome assembly GCA_035578905.1 of Stictocephala bisonia. Taxonomy (NCBI): domain Eukaryota; kingdom Metazoa; phylum Arthropoda; class Insecta; order Hemiptera; family Membracidae; genus Stictocephala; species Stictocephala bisonia. The sequence goes on from JAQJVL010003935.1 coordinate 12,674, forward strand.
ATAAATCACTGGAATGAAATAAATTAAATTTATTGTTTGAATTGAAACAATGTTTTAAAATACAGTTGATACATTTAAAAAAACTGATTGTGTTTGTTTTGATTTATAACTCTTTAAAAATTTGTTTTTCTCTAATAGAAAATAATATTAGGCCATATGTTTTGAAGGGTTAACTTGGACCAAAGAATAATGTGTTAGTTAGGAAATATGGCCATTTAATTCTTATTTTTATTGGATATTTTCCAACACTGGTCATAACGTTGAAAAAAGTGATTTAGGTTGGCAAGCCTGGGATTACTTCCGTAGAACTTATGGTATAAGTAGATTACTTGTGTACCTGTCTGAGTAGCCTAGGCTAGACTACCTTCTGTACTACTGTAAGTGTTGGGGGGGTCTGTCAGTAAAGTTTGCAAAATAATTTTCCTGTCTGATTTTCTATAATTTTGATCCAGCAGTATCAGATAGTCATTTTAGTTTTCTTTGTGGCTAATGTTTAGTTACTAGTATATAATACCAAATAATAAGCAGCAGGTGTAGCTAAAATATAAAATAAAACTTGTTTATTTGTGTTATTTAATCTCTATTATCATATAATCTATCTACATAAAAGCCAAATACCTCTCACTTACTGAACACTGTAGGTATCTCAAAAACTACTTAACCCCCGAGGCTGAAATTTTGTATGATGATTGTTCTTATGACATAGGTGTGTAATAAGAAGGGATTTGGAGAAATACTTCTTAGTTCCGAAATTGTAGCCGTTTTAGTGCGGGAATTTTTATATGTCAAAAACAGTGTTTATCAATTTTGCCATATGTGGTTACAAGAATGGTTCTATTGAAACATTATTATAATTCTCAGTAGTAGGGTTGAGACAATCCAGAATTATGTTCCTAGACATTTTTGCTTTAACTTTAATTCTTATCTTATATAGAGCTAGATTTTCAAATTGTATGTGTCACGCAAAATGGCTACTTTCACACTTTAAAAGTAGACTGACATGTTGATCTTGACAAAATAGTCTTACACATCTAACAGAACAAATATAATTTTTTATGAATAAGGAAAATCTCTTGAGTTATGGCAATCTTCATATTTTAGGATCGTGTAAACATAGTGAAAAACTACTTATTCAGTGCATTGCCCTATTTTGCACCCTCTAAGATTATAGACTAATTTTTCTTGACTGAAAAACTTGTTTATCTACAAAAAACTGATTTTCATTGGAAAAAGCACAGGTACTGTACAGTATTGTTGTGTGGATGCTGCAGGTCGAGCTGTTATATCCATGTAATGCACCCTCCAAGATGATTACATCCAAGGTTAGAGGGAACGATGGGAAAATATTATGCAAACATAGAAAATCATACTTTAGCGAAGCATGCACAATCAGCTAATCTTAATATATAAATCCAAATACCGCTCATTCACTGATCACTACTCATTCACTGATCAGTGTGTCTCAAAAACTAATTAACCTCAGAGGCTGAAATTTTATGGGATGATAAGTCCTATGTCGTAAGTGTGCCAAAAGAAGGGATTTTGAAATATTTTTTGTAGTTCCAAAATCTCAAAATCAGTTTTCTAATTTAGTGGCTAAATGAATGGTTATATTTAAAAATTACTATCATTTTCAGTAGCAGATTTGAGACGATCTACAACTTTGTTATGTGACTTTTTGCTCTATATCTCCTTCACCCTTAGGAAGAGTTAGGTTTAAAATTGTTGCTTGTGACTCAACAGCCTACTTAACGGACCCTACACGCTTTTTTCGACCAAAAAATCTTAAATCGTACAGAAAAAAATCATACAAAAAAAGAAAAATCAGTTAAATTAAAGCAATTTTCATATTGTATGGAACATGTATGCATGACAAGAATTCACTAATTTAGGCAAAATTACGCTACTTTGTGTCCTCTAAAACTGAACTTACAGATTTTCTATACTAAAACACTTTGTCATTAGGAAGAACAAACTGATTTCAATGAGACAATTCCAAATCTCATTTGATTACAGCCATGGTCTGCTATGAGGACATGGCTAAACGTGTTTAGAAACCCGTTATTCCATTGATTCAGGCACAGTTGTCCTACTGTGCGCCCTCTAAAAGTACTTACAGATTTTACAAGTCTGTTTAACTGTGTTATCAAACAGAATAACTTGATTTCAAAACTCATTTCAATACAGCCATAGCTTGCTGATAGGAATCTTTATTAAATTCTGCCTTTATGATTGACTTCTTTATTCTTGATCACTTTATTTAGAGATTGACTGAGTCTATGAAGCTGACATTTGGCACAAAGGATTTCCTTATGGTTAAGATGTGCTTATTGCACATAGCTGAAAAAATTAGGGATTTAAGTGGTTTATAAGGGATAATCGTGAAATGTTTATAAGGTCATTTAAAACTCTGACAGGATTGCGCTAATTTTCACACTCCTAAAGTAGACTTAGAGGTTTTTCTAAATCATAAAACTTTGTTGTCTAAGAGACCAACCTGATTTGAATTAGCCTGTTTGTAGGGTATGACCAAATCCTGTTCAATAAGCTTCTGTAAGACTTATTTCCTTTGAGTCTGATTACTATATTTTGAGATTATTAAAATTCAGAATTAAACATTAAAGGACGGGCAATATGTTGTATGACGATGTTGCATGTCAAGATTTTATGCTGATGAGATGGGTAGTGAAGCATGGGCAATCGGCTAGATAACAAGAAAATGTGAAAACCAATAGTATACATCTTTCTATATTTTGTAAACCTCTCACTGATTGAAATATGTTATAACCACCTGTTCACATTTGGCTACATTTAAACATGCAAAAATAATTTCTATCAATTTTGTTAAAAGATTAATTCTACAATACCTCATAATAAGAAGTACACATTAAGAGCGTTGTTGGCTCTCGAGGCATGTATGCCTATGCACTGACAGACCCCCCTAATAACCACCATGTGTATATTTCTGTTCTTACACTTGGGACTCACTTGGGTTAACTTCTCAGATCTGTTCTGTCCATTGATTCCTTCAACAATTCTATTAGAAATAAGAATGTCCTCGTAGGATAACAATAAATTTACTTTGTAATTTAAAATATATTTTTTTGTCTTGGAAAGAATATAAATTATCAGTTAACACATTTATAATTTACCTTTTAAGTATAATATGACATTTATTTTTATAATTTTATGAATATATTCACAAGTGTAGTTTTAAGTTACATTTCCTATTTGGTACAAACTATAAGTATTGTGTATAACTAAATAATTTCTCTCTATGCATAAATTTAGCTAAACAATCAGATTTTGTCAGTTATAATCAATCCAGACTACTTTAATGTTATAAATTTAATTTAGAAACTGCTTTAATTTATTTATATTATTGTTACAACTATCATTTTGTAAAGTTGAAATATATAAGGTGAGTGACTAATTTTTGTTTGTATATTAGGCCTCAAATTATTATGAATGTAAATTACTAAAGCAAATATGTGTTTAATGAAAAGAAATATTTGTTTGGTTTCACAAACACATCCCTACAACGAGATAATCATATTCTGTACACACATCCAAGGTCACAATATCAGCTCTTGGCTCATGACAGTTGTCACAGCCTTATATTGTTTTACAAACACATCCGCTATCAGATTATTAGAAAGAACGTAATCATATTCTGTAAACACATCCAAGGTCACAACATCAGCTCTTGGCTCATGACAGTTGTCACAGCCTTATATTGTTTTACAAACACATCCGCTATCAGATTATTAGAAAGAACGTAATCATATTCTGTAAACACATCCAAGGTCACAACATCAGCTCTTGGCTCATGACAGTTGTCACAGCCTTATATTGTTTTACAAACACATCCGCTATCAGATTATTAGAAAGAACGTAATCATATTCTGTACACACATCCAAGGTCACAACATCAGCTCTTGGCTCATGACAGTTGTCATAGTCTTATATTGTTTAATGTTCTTGACAAGTATAATTAGTTATCAATGAATTGTTTAAAAATATGTAGTTTAAAAACAATTTAACAAAATATTTGTCGATAATTTATTCCAATAATTTATTATAGCAGATATGATAAAAATGGGTTTTTGTCATTGGTCTACATTCAGATTTAGATTAAAGTGATCCAAACCAGATCGAGATATCCTGATTTGTACATTTTGAACATATATTTGATATTGAGGATGAATTTTTGAAAGAAAGAAAACTCTGAAAATTAATTAATTAATTATTTTGTCAATGTAAAGACTGAAGATTTCATTTAAAATTGTGGAACATTTTAATGATAGGTTAAAAAATGTAATGATGTATGGAAAAATGTAAAACAAAACAAAAAATTGCAGATAGCTAGGGAAAAAGTATTTTAGGACATACCTTTATGAGAAATATTTTTCTTTATTTTGGCCCATATGAATCTGTTCCTGAAATATGTCTGTGCATTTCAGATACATTATATATATATATATATATATATATGTACAGTGTGGAAGGAAAATCGCGGAACAACTTAAAAATTTCTGAAGGATTGCAGATAAAGCAATAAAACTTGGAACTTCATTACTGCACCTATTAATCTACTTTTTTAATTGATTACCATTTTTCTGTCATATCAGCGGGATGGCCGACTAGGGGTGAGGAGAAAATATTGCATGATAACACAGGTTAAGTAGTACATCAAATTAAAGGTCTTTAGTAATAGAAGGTAAATCCGCAAATCCGACCTCAAAAGGTTTGCTCTTTCAAAAATTATGCTGGTTGAAAGTTTTTAAAAGTTTCAAGAAGTTATTTTAGATGGTTTAATATTCTTTACTTAGCTCAAGTTGAGAAAGCTAAACTTTGTAAGTGCCTTCTGGACTTAGAAATAGTTTTTTTAGGGTAGTTAGTGACTCTTCTCTTCCAATTCAGGATGGTCCACAAAGAGTTCGACAAAAATATTAAATGTAAGAATAGGTCAAGATGCACATAATTTTATGGGGTCGTCTAACACAGATGAATACCGCAAACAGCTGTGAAGGTTGATCCAATAAAAAATAGCAGATGTTCAAAGATTTTAATAGTAATAGTTATGTGTACTTACCAAATATTTTTAGAGTTAATGTTCGAATCGCTAACCCTTATTTATGACTAACTTCATACTGTACATTTGTGTGAAAAGCATATAATGTATGCAGCAGCATTTTTCTTTAATTTATTAATGCACTTTAATTGTGGCCACTAATGAGTTGTCTTAATACCAATAAGAAAATCTTTTTAGATCTGCCATTTTTTTCTAGATCAACCTCTATACAGTGCTGTTTGTGGTATTCATCTGTGCTAGACAACCCCCTTTAAAATGATGACCTATACTTATGTTTAATATTTTTGTTGAACTCCTTGTGGACCATCCTCCATTGGAAGAGAAGAGTCTCTACCTACCCTAAAAAAAACTATTTCTTAAGTCCAGAAGGCATTTATAAAGTTTAACTTTCCCAACTTGAGCTAAGAAAAGAATATTAAAACCATCTAAAATAAAACCCTTATTCTAACTTTTTAAAACTTTCAACCAGCGTCATTTTTTAAAGAGTGAGTCTTTTGAGGTCGGATTTGTGAATTTATGTTCTAGTACTAAAGATCTTTAATGTTATGTACTACTTGACCTATGATCTCATGTAAGATTTTCTTCTCACTCCTTGTGGGCCATCCATCTGATATGACAGAAAAGTGGCAATTACTTCAAAAAGTAGGTTAATAGTTACAGTAATGATAAGCAAGTTTTATTGCCTTATCTGTTCAGGAATTATTATGTTGTGCCAGAACTTTTCTTCCACACTATATATGATGGTATAGTTGAAATCCATCTCCTTATTAAATCAATAAAATAAGGAATGGCAAAGAGAAATTTTTCTCTGCCTTAGTTTAGACGTATTGATCTTTTTTAGACTATAAAAGCTGCTCTTTAGTATATGCAAAACATAACTGACCAAATTTGTTTTAATTTCCATTTTTCTTTAATTTTTGTCTTTTTAGTTGAAACTTGTGTCATTTGTTGTCAAAAGTAGAACATATCCTCTTTACTTGTCACCTACTACAATTTGACTAATGTCTAGAATTCACTTTCTATTAATAGGGAAATATTGGTCTTGTCAGCGAGATGCAAGACTTCCTACTTTATACAAAGGTATACTGCCTCGTCAGATTAGTGTGTCAGCTTGTTTGTATGTTTTATGGGATAAATCAATACTTATCAATTAATTGTATGGATGTTATTTTTTATTATCATATATCTATTATTTTTAATTTCATTTTGTTTTGTATTATTATGTATCTAAATGTGTTTATTTATACATTTTATTTGGTAAAGATTAGTTTTATTAGATTGTAATAATGAATTCTTCTTAAGGTGTTAAAAATATTTTTCACAAGTAAGGGACAACAATTTCTTTAAAAAAGAATTTTTACTATATCTACTCTAATACTCTAATACTAAATAAGTTATTGTACAAATTTATCAAAGAATGTAAATGTTCTTAAAGTATATTAAATTTGGAAAAATGTTTATGCTTTTGAATTTTGATTAGTCTGAAATTTAATTTTTCTCTAAATCGATAAATATTGACTATTCTTTACATGCAAAAAGTGGTTTTCTTAGTTGAAACATACTTGTTTTTTATTTATTTTTATACTTATCCAAGAATATTTCCAAAGTATTTGGATGATAATATACATTTTTTTTCATAGTAATTTTTATCAAATTTTAAATTCCAGTATTATTGATAGTTTCTTATTTTATGGAAATATATTCTAAATCTCTGTTAAGATTTGGGTCTAAAAATTAATGATATTTTTTTCTCTCAGCAAATGTATTTTATGAATGTTTGTTTAAAAAATACATTTTATTTTTTAGAAACAAGAACTTTACCTAAGCATGTTGGACATTAAAATACTCACAAAAGAATGAAGTTTAAAAAAATGTATCATAAATGTTCAATATCTCCTCCATTTGCAGCACAGATGACATCTAGAGTGTGTGTTCATATTCAATCGGCGGCTTAAGGTCAGGACACATTATCCCCTCTACCACTGCCAAGCACCACCTGTGTAACAACAGTTCTAAAGAGTAGAGAAATCACAGAATTAACATAAAAATTCTAATTATTACATAAATATATATAACACGGTCAAATTTTGTAAGAATCGGTCCAGAAATAAGTGAGTTGGAAATATGTCAGTACTATACCAAGTAGGCCTCCTATATTTGATTGCAAAAAATATAAAGCATAAGCTTAGACTTATTATACCTATTTTCATATACTAAAATAATCCTTCAACTAATTGTAAACTGTAAACACAATGTTTTTCGTTTGGCTACAATAATCTCGATTGGTTGTTGCCATGACTGTAATACAAAACACCTCTAAACACTAATAAATGTGTTTTTTGTGTGTAATCACCTGAATAATAATACATTATAGCCCATCGTTTATAATTACATCAATATCAAGTCACCCGCCCACCCATACACATACATTGCTATCGACCAACCCGCCCACCCAAACACATACATTGGTATCGACCCACCAGCCCACCCATACACATACATTGGCATTGACCCACCCGCCAACCCAAACACATACATTGGTATCGACCCACCCGTCCACCCATACACATACATTGGTATCGAACACCCATACACGTACAACGGTATTCACCCACCCGCCCACCCATACACTTACAACGGTTTTAAAAATTTATACCAAAAATATATACCAAAATACACAGATGACTGAACATCCTAAGAAATAACCCTGCTGCTACGGGACAGTGGTAGTGACCCACGCACCCACCCATACACGCACAGTGCTATTGACCCACTCGCCCGCCCATACACGTACAGTGGTAGTGACCCACCCTCCCGCCCACCCATACCCATACAGTGATACTGACCCACTCGCCCACCCATACACGTACAGTGGTACTGACCCACCCGCCCGCCCGCCCATATAAATACAGTGGTACTGACCCAGCCGCCCGCCCATATACATACAGTGGTACTGACCCACCCGCCCGCCTGCCCATATACATACAGTGGTACTGACCCAGCCGCCCACACACATACAGTGATACTGACCCACTCGCCCACCCATACACGTACAGTGGGTACTATTCCATAATACCACTGTTCGTGTATTGTTGGGTCAATATCACTGTACGTGTATGGGTGGGTGGGTGGGTAAATACCACTGTTCGTGTATGGTTGGGTCAATATCACTGTACGTGTATGGGTGGGTGGGTGGGTCAATACCACTGTTCGTGTATAGTTGGGTCAATATCACTGTACGTGTATGGGTGGGCGGGTGGGTCAATACCCACCCATACACCAATACCAATGTCCGTGTATGGGTGGGTGGGTCAATACCACTGTCCGTGTATGGGTGGGCGGGTGGGTCAATACCAATGTCCGTGTATGGGTGGTCGGGTGGGTCAATACCAATGTACGTGTATGAGTGGTCGGGTGGGTCAATACCACTGTCCGTGTATGAGTGGGCGGGTGGTCAATACCACTGTCCGTGTATGGGTGGTTGAGTGGGTCAATGCCACTGTACGTGTATGAGTGGGCGGGTAGGTCAATACCACTGTCCGTGTATGGGTGGTTGGGTGGGTCAATGCCACTGTCCGTGTATGAGTGGGCGGGTAGGTCAATACCAATGTACGTGTATGAGTGGTCGGGTGGGTCAATGCCACTGTACGTGTATGAGTGGGCGGGTAGGTCAATACCACTGTCCGTGTATGGGTGGTTGGGTGGGTCAATACCAGTGTACGTGTATGGGTGGGCGGGTGGGTCAATACCAATGTACGTGTATGAGTGGTCGGGTGGGTCAATACCACTTTACGTGTATTGGTGGGCGGGTGGGTTAATACCAATGTCCGTGTATGGGTGGTCGGGTGGGTCAATACCAATGTACGTGTATGAGTGGTCGGGTGGGTCAATACCACTGTCCGTGTATGGGTGGGCGGGTGGGTCAATACCAATGTCCGTGTATGGGTGGGTGGGTGGGTCAATAAGACACAAACGGTAAAACAAAACTGATCTCTCGTGAAGTCGTGGAGGAAAGCACATGTACATAAACAGACTACTAACCTTACCGTGGAAATAGACTGAAGGCAGAAAAGCCCGGCGGAAGTTACTGGGAATGACATAAACGTTTTCGTCTCTCAAGAATTATACCTTTTATTCTTTCAAGGGAATACTCTGACAACGTGTACGTCCAAGTAACATATATTTACTTTGCCCTAACATATTTGTACCATAAGTATAACAGTATAATTTAATAATTAATTCGTTTTAAACTTATATACATAACACTGTAGAATTTTGCATGGTTTATATCTCTATTTGTATACATTAGTTATTTCCAATTAAATTAATTTGACTAAAGCACATTAGATAGAAGAAAACAACAAAAACATATTTAAAATATAATGACGCTAGGTCAGCATTCCATTGACTCATTTCAGAAACAAACCATAAAAACAGTACCTAAATTGCTGTTCATATTTTTTTCATTAATATTAATTTCCTTAAAAAGATAATATAATGTATTTCGATTTTTGTACGTTTTGTCAAATGTAACTTATAACAACATTATATTCTTATTCTTACATACGAGACGCCGACACAACATTGTTGGTATTTTAAGGCGAATATGAATGGTTATATGAGTGTAGGGTGAGTGTGGATGAGTGTAGTTTGACAACTCATCCAAGTTTATTAAGGTAAAAATATATGCAAAAGACATTCAGCATAAACAGTTTCAATTATTTATTGTGTATAGTAATTATTCACTACTTCCGTAAACTAAAACCGATATTCATAAAATAAACATTAAATTTGTGGGAGGATGTCTTAGTACAATGTTGTAACCAACTGGGAATAGTGAGCGCAGTGCCAGAGGGGAAATACTAGCTGCCTAGTAGTGGGGTAGGCAGGACGAGGAAGTGGTGGTAGAAGCTGTGTCCTTGAACTGCCAATTGAATATGAATGCACTCTAGTCGATAGCTGGATTCATCCCAAACTGTACATAAGGTGTATATCAGAAATCCATCTATCAACTAGATGTCATCCATGCTGCAAATAGAGGAGATATTGAACATTTATGATACATTTTTGTAAACTTCATTATTTTGTGAGTATATTAATGCCCAATATGTTTTGGTAAAGCCCTTGTTTCTAATAATTATAGCTATTTAAAATCGCGTCATTCTGTTTGAAACGCCCTGTATTTCACTTCTTTACTATCTTCAATGTCAACACATTTCCCAGTTTATGATAAATAAAACAATATTTAACAATAAATACTTTACATGAAATACTTATGTTGTATACACTGTCAAAAAGTGGGTGGCTATGATGGAACATACTATTGGCCCAAGCTGAGTTTAATTCAAAAACCCTAGTTAGTGATAAATACTAAATTGTAAATTATATCTCTTTAAATAATCCTAACCATTTCATTGTGCAATATCAAACTTATTCTTATATCTTACTAAAGAAATCAAAATGTCAACAAATGACCTTTGGTGTGTCTTGTAGTGATCTCTTATATAAGTTATCATTATTGTACATTTAGTTAGTAAATTGGAATGTAGTATTGAATCAAATTAGTTTTAATTTTATACATCATAAGGTAATGTTATTTCTCAACCATTTTACTACCCACCTCAAAACTGTAAGAGATCATTTAACACAACATAGCATTTGTCTTGGTGCATTAATGTGCACTTCATCTTTAACTCTCTCAGCTTGATACTTATACATTTGATAAAGTAGGAGCAAAAATACTAATATTTTCAAAAATGTTTCTAACTGGTTCCCTTTAGGCATCTAGATAGTAAAACTATCTATTAAAAACTTGAAAACTATTTGTATATTTTCGGATTAAAAATACTATCTAGTTGAAATCTGATCGATATTTATATTTATGTTATTCCACCTTTCTAAGCCATCACTCCTTTGCCTGTGGAGTTTGATGCAGAAAAAACTTGAAAATTGGATCCAGGTGGTCTTCCGTAAACTTGATAATACTGAATTAATAAATTGGCACTCACCTCTCCCCAAAGCTGAATATTTTGCAATTGATGATTGATCAAATGTACATACTAAACTTTGTAATGATACAAAAGCCCAGTATATTCATAATCCAATCGTAGGAAAGAAAGTTTTATTCTCACTACACCAAAACACTATATTTATTTAAAAATCTATTTAACCCTTATCACGCCATAAGCTGTATTGACTTTGCTCTAAATGCTGTAAGCGCATATACACGTAATAATTACAAAAATAATATTTTAGTAATATTGTTTCTAATTTAATCCGGTAGTGCGTTTGGGTTATGGGCGGTGCTCATGAGAGGCACATTGTGCGACTCGCGACCATTTTTTGGCCTGTCAATCACTACGAGACTGGTTTTTGCCTGGCAGTGTAAATTTCCGCTGCACTGCCTAACGCCACAAGCGCATATACGCAGCTACTGTTGAGCCGAGCGGTTGTCATTGTCTGACGCCTCACCTCTTTGAAACTGTGTATTTAGTTGTTTTTATCATTATTTTAGTTTAACAAATGTTAGTAATTAATTAGTTTTAAGTGTCAATATGAATAATCAGATCGATTTTGATTTTGTGGAAGGTACTAAATACATTTACTTATTTTTTTATTATATGTTTTATGTGCAGGCCCTGTCTTTATCAGTTTATGAACATATAAATGTACTCAATTATACATATTTTATTAATAGTAATAATATTTTTTACTAATTCATATTGTATAAGTGATTTATGCCTGAGGCTTACTTTCAAGTAAAAGTTTGCTTATTTACATATTTATATATAAGAAAAAAGGTAAAGCAAGCTAATAAAAGTTTAAAAATGTTATATATTTTATTTTCTGTACAGAACAATAAAAAAAAAATGAGCAACTAAAAATATAATTTAATTTTTTTACAATAAATTAGCGCTTAATGGAAAATAGACATTGTATAAATGGCGGTTTAAGGGTTAATAGGTAGCAGATTAAGGGTTGACTTTTATTAAATGTAAGAAGGGATAAAGAGTATACGTGAAAGCAGTTAACCATTTTGATAAAGTATTTCCGATTTTAACATTTTAAGTAATGTTTTAACCAAGCATGTATTATGTGTTAACATTTTTTATTACTCACCATGCCATGTGCAAACATTTTTATTATTTATGGGGACTGGAATAAATGTAAAGAGCACTCAACAAATGAAGGGTGTGGTTGTTTGTGTTACTGCATGCTACACTTTCAAATAGTTAACCTTTTGAACATGACAAATTAAATAAAAAGTTGAACCAATTTGATTTATTATCACACCAGTTAAATTGAGTGGGTGTAGTTATCACCCTTACAGTGAAATTAAAAAGAAAACATTTTAACATAAATCATGTTCTCTAATTAGTTAATAAAATGTATTTTAATTTGTGATTGTTTTGGGTTAACCATTAATTTGTATTGTAACTAGTTTAAGTGTTCTTATTACTGGTAATTGCTACTGTACCTATAATAAGAATTTATATATATATATATATATATATATACTCTTAAATGCGGCTTCACCATTAGGAGTGAATAAGTAATTTTATCTTCCACAAAAATTGCATTGGTCAGAATTATTAAAGATTTGTTACATTGCCAAAACTCTAAGTATTAATATCGAGGGTATGTTTACTGGATAGGACTCGATAGTGGAGGGTTAACAACAAGTCAAACATCTGGAAACCAATGAATCATGGTCCACAAGGAAATGTCACAGTTTGTTGTTGTAAGTGATGGAGTTGCTGCAGTTTAGGCTGTTTAGGAATATTGTTTGTATTATCGAGCGGCTGTTGAGGCCAATTTACCCTAGGATTACAGGTTAGATTGGCACAGGTAATATACCCTAGAATTGTGCTTTCAAGATAGGTGAATGATTATGCCAGTTTCATTATGAATTTATTGTAAATTTATACTTAATGTTGAAATATGCAAAATAAATACGTGCCCTAAAACCCTTGATTGAGGGATTTTTAGAGGATGTTATTCTTTTTAACTCGATGTTAACTTTATTCAAACTATGTAACAGTATTCTATGATTTTATTTCGTATGTTTTCTGCATAGTTAAAGGATTTATATTAAAATTTATTTCATGTTTCATTTGTGATTGCATTAATCGTAAAGTGATAAAGATAGTTTTATTTAGTTTTAATATTCCGTGTGCCCATGAACTCTCTGACAACCGTTTTAGGTATTGTTCTTGGTTACTATGAGTTTACAAATATTTTATTCAAAGTGTCCAAGCAGCGAACTTTAGAGCCGCCTTTTGTTTTTGTTTGTTTTACAAAATTTTACTTGAAAATTTATATCTTTAACAATAAGTTGTATTGAAATGAATTTTACTTACATCTTTATTACATAAAGACTCGTTTTTAGAAAAATATTTGTTTGTCTTAAACTATAATTTTCAAAATGACAGCTCTTATATTATTTAATCTCAAATGATTCCAAAACCAATAATTTTATGTATGCTAAAGAAAAAAAAAACAAGAAAAATATCTTCTCCTAGAACATTTAATAGTATGTAAGCAAGTATTAAGATTTAAATCAGACCAAAAACAACAAGGATGTGAATTTAAGTGATAGTGTGTACGATCAACATTCCAAACAGCTGATATTGATAAAGTACTGACTGAATAATTAGTCTGAGCACATGGCTAGACAGCTGAACATAGGTGAGGAGTGAAGAGGGCTCTTTTATGAAAGAATTAGAATACTCAAAACAGTTGTCATTAAGTAGTGTTAAATAACTATCAGCTGATGTTTATTATTGTAATATTTGTTATTAATATGATTGAGAGCTACACTCTCGTGCGCACAGACTAATTGTTCAATGTGTGACCTTTTATTAAATCATCTGTTTATAGAAATTATTATTGTATAATTAGCTGGTTTACAATTATATATTGAAACAACTCTAGTACTAATAACTTAAATAACTTGTGACCAGGAAGTAATGTGTTAAAAAGTTGCTTTTATGGCTAATACCGCTAATCAAGAATATTGTGATTAGCATTCCTACCATGAGATAGCATTTGGAATAAAAGTGGGCAAGAAGATTGTAAGCATTTTTCACATGGACAATAACCCAGTGTTAGTAATACCTTTTGTGGTGTACACAAACGGCTTCGTAAACTGGAAGCTTTTATGTAAGTACGGTGGACACATGGTCAAGAAAGATCATTAAGTGTGTGGTTAAGGAAAATCCCTGAACAAGTACACAAGTCGTAGATGATGTAACAAATACTCACTTGAGATAAATTGTATGTGATCATTTAAATTTGACGTAAGGTCTATATTGGATAGAAAGAGGAGGACAACAATACCTAAAAAGTTGTCAGAGAATTCAGGGATAAGTATAAATATATTACATAGTATATATTGTTGGTCTATTTAGGCAAAGGTCATTTGAATCATTATATTCTTGAAATCTTGTACGTATGTATATATAAATATATATATATATATATATATTCGGACAACTGTTAACTATATATATATATATATATATATATATATATTGTTTCACTATTATATATTGTTATATGAAGTAAAAACAGTAGTTTTAGGTCATCGTATGAAAAATATTAGTTTTAAGTTAGTCATTGTTTGATTAAATTAAACGCTTTGCTAGCACCGTTAATATTATATAATACTTCATCCTTCTTTTGGTAATAGGTTTTACATAATTTCTTCCAACTTTCACTGTTCCTTTTTTGTTTTATTTTGCTGCAAAATGTATGTTTTGGTGATTTTTTCTTATTTTGTAACTGTGGCAATATTTTCCAGGTATGCGAACCTCAGTTGTATTATGGTAACCTTCTGCATTTCTGTATTTTTTCCATTTACTTTTCGGATATTGAAAACATTTTTTTTTAAGGTACTAGTCTTAGTTGTATTTGCCTTAAAGTTTGTGATGTAAGAAATGTTTTATCATTTGTAAACAAATTTATACAAAAAAAATTTAAATCATAAATGAAAACTTATCACAGCGAACATAGAATTGTTATGGAAATTAATTATCAGAGAACGTAGCAGTGTATTTGGCTTGTAAATAATGTATGAATCATTGTTCATTTTGTAAACATAGCTGAATAGTATTGGTCAATTGTGGACATCAATAGGTAGTATGAAATAGCATAGCGCATGGCCTTGAATCGGGTATAGATACGTCTTCTTTAAGCTGTCTTCCTTAAAAATTATATATAAGTCTGAAAAGTGCAAATGATTTTCAAGTTAAAAATTTGTTTTAAAATTAATGTTCTGTTTTGTTAATACAAGCCTAAGTTAACATTCACAATTTTTTTTTTATCAGAGATAAATGTCACGTAAAATAAGATTTTTTTGAAATAAAATAAAGTTCATAAATTATTATTTAAAAATTCACACTTGGCCATGATTTCATTATATACACAGGTTTTGATTCCTAAAATTATATAATATTTTTATGTGTGCTTATTAGCATTATCTTACTGAAAATAATTAACTCATATTTGTTGGATTTTATTTTTATTTATTTATTTTTTTTTGAAAAGGAGACAGAATTTTTCTGCTGTCAGGATTGTAGCCGAGCTTGTTAGATGCATATTTAGCTATTTAAGTAGGCCTATTGTTTTTTGTTGTTAAACGTGTCAAACCATATTTAAAAACCTAACCTAACTAGCAAACTAATAAGTAATGTGTCCTTTCTGTGTAACTTATGTGTAGATAAAACAAGATGCCTGTGGTTTGACACAGTAGCAGTTGGCAAGCTAGCTTAGATCACAACTAGTTGGGTAGGTTAGCTTAGGCCTCATTTACTAGAACTAGTGAGGTTCTGTAGTTAGCTGTAGTCAGTCAGTATCTGATTAGTTAAGCTAAGTGGTAATGTCTAACTAGAAGCCACTGAGAGAGTAACATCTCAGGTGGATTTCCTCCCATTATCTACATCCCCACTCTTTTATCACCTCATATTGATACATTTCAAATCATATCATGCCAATTTACTTGTGTCCAAACTAAACTCAAAATGCCTTTGAGACAAAACATATGTCAGCTGAATGAGAGGTGGGATTTTGTTTAATTCAATAATTTGATTCATATTATGTACAGAATTCCGAGGGAATATCCATTTTTTAGATGTTTTCTCTTGAAAAAGATATGTTTAGATAGCTAAACATGAAAGGTTTCAGGTTTACTGATTGTATTGGTTGATATAGAATTCAATTAAAAGTGAAATATGTTATTTGCTTACATAAATCTACCAACACTTTCAGTGATTAGTGGAAGAATGTATTTGTGTACAGAACAAAACTGTACTGTTAAAAAGTATTATGGTTAGTAATCATTAATCACTTTTTAAAATCATTAGCCATTCTTTTTATACATGACTATGTACTTTTCGAACATTTTCTTCAACAGACACATTACAAGAACTAAAAAATTAGTAACTTTTCAAGTTAATTATACTATTTAAAATCTTTTATTTTGAATTAATGTAATGTAAATGGTAATTGAAAGAATAGGATGTCAAATTGATGAATATAGTTAAATCCTCACTGTAAGAATGGAGCTAAATCCATTTCTAATTAAGGAAAACTGTTCATTTTAATTGGGAACATTAGTAAATAAACATGCACTACCCATCTCAAATTACTTTTCATTATTATAGATCCGTGGCTTGCCTTATTTCTGTATTATAAATTTTATTCAACATTACATATATTAAATTAGGAAACAGTAAATTACGTAAGAATTAGCTAAGACATTAAGCATTGCGAAAAACATTCAAAATAATATAAATGATTTTTAGTCTTTTTCATATCTTTAGTTTTCACATAATATTTATATTATTTAGTATTTTTTCTAAACCTCATGTATATTTTTTTGAATGTTATTTCATAATCTTTATGTCTTGCTGCTTAAATAACAGAACTTTGGATGGTGTTGCTTCAAAACACTAATTGACTCAACCAATTTTAATATATCAAACTAAAAATATAAAAAAATTAGCTAAACACTTAACAATACTTAATTAATTGTTTCTAAAGTTACTTCAAGTAAGAAGGGATCAGTATACATGTTTGGTGCTGTGATAAATAATCAAGACAGCCTTTATGATTTAGTCTTTCAGAGCTTGTAAACATAATAGTCTATTTATAAAACAATAAGTTATTATATATTTATGATTGAATTCTAACCGTAAGCAAAGCAGTGGTCACTAGAGTGTTAAACATTGTCTTTCAAAAAATGTCTACATACAAACACTTACATGGAAATAATTGAATATTCTTAGTATCTCCTTTGAAGCCTTAACAAAGAATTAATTTCCATATCTGCAATGTATTAACAAAACTGGAAATATTAAATGTTGTATTGAAACGTGACAAAATGTAACGAGAGAGTGGGGATGTAGAGTGGGGGGCTGGGGGTCAGTCGAACCTGACCGTGGTGTTTACTTTATAGCAACAGGAGCAGGACCCCACCAACTTGTACATTGCTAACCTGCCGTCCAACTTCAAGGAGACAGACTTGGACAATCTGCTCAACCAGTACGGACAGGTGGTCTCTACCCGCATCCTTAGGGACCCAGATGGAGTCAGCAAGGGTGTCGGCTTTGCAAGGTATTTTAGCCCCCCTTAATTGTTATTTGCTAATATGTCAGGAATTGACTAACATCACCATATACAGAAAATGCTGTAACAGATATCACTTTTGTAAAAATGTAAAAATTGTTATATGTTATTTTGTTATTATCTAAAAGAAAAAAAGTTGAAATGAAGAACTTGGAGATATTTTATCTATTTCAGTGATTAAGATTGTTTATTTAGTAAATTCCTGTTAGTGATCAACTAGTTAGGTTGGACATGAAAAATGATGAAACTACGAGGTCAGTTGCTAAATGAGGTTGGTAAATTTAATTTAACCTTTGCCGAGCCAACAACGTTATTAGACGCAACAATCTATTTTAAATTTTATTTTGACTTTGAGCGTTTTAATCACCATTATACATGCTTGCTGACATAGCCCAGTGCATGAATGACCGTCTGGCGTGATGTGATGACGTATTAACAGTCACAAAAAATGTAGGACAAAATGGTGGGCCGCCCATTGACTCGCACTACTCCCAAAGCCAATGACGTCCCCTCATGTCATGTGATTGATAGTCTGTACTCTGCAGTTTGGAACTGTGCGATACAGCAACTTTACTGCATTTGGTCTACCACGTTTTTACATTTATAATTTATATAATGTTACTGCATGTTATTTCAAATGCCAATGACAACTTATCGGATGTTGTAAATTACATCAGCTCATATATTTTTTCATTTTCTTGTTACATCAATATTTATTTTTTTTCATTGTCATACTGTTTATACATTTTTTACATTAACTCATTGAAATTTATATAGTATAACTTATGTGCATTTCACACATGGTAACTGTTTACAACATATTGGCATTTGTATTCCCATGCTTTTTTATTCTCATGTTTTATATAGTTTTATTACGAGGTACGTCCAGAAAGTAAGTTCCGTTTCCATTTATATCCGCTGCAGCGCTGCAATCGCAGTTCCGCGCATGCACGGCAGACGCTCTGTATCAAGGAGAAGAAACGTGCGCCATTTTGAGATCATTGTCAGTCTCGTACGCTTTGTTGTGCTTGTTTAAAATGTCGGTGTTGATCGAAAATCCCGCCGCTTGTGAAATCAGATCTGTGATTCGTTTTCTGAATGCTAAGAAAGTGAAACCGATTGACATTTATCGGCAAATTTGCGAAGTTTACGGACGTGATTCAATGGTGAGAAGATGAGTCCGACAGTTTAATGAAGGACGTAATGAAGTGCATGATGAAGAACGAAGTGGGCGTCCATCTTTGATTTCAGAAGAACTGGTTCACACGATTGATGAGAAGATCAAGGAAAACCGTAAGTTTACAATGAGTGCTCTCGCTATGGAATTCCCCCAAATCTCACGATCATTAATTCATGAAATTGTTACCGAAAAACTGAAATTTCGAAAACTTTGCTCACGTTGGGTACCGAAAATTCTTACTGAGCAACACAAAACACAACGGATGGGTAGTGCACTTCAGTTTTTGAACCGTTATGATGAAGGCGGTGAAGATTTTCTGTCACAGATAGTCACAGGAGATGAAACTTGGGTTTCTTATGACACCCCAGAAACTAAGCGGCAATCAATGGAATGGAGGCACACTTCATCTCCAGCAAAGGTTAAGCCGAAACAAATCTTGACACCTCGAAAAATCATGTGCACAGTGTTTTGGGACAGGAAAGGCATCTTACTGATTGATTTCTTACCGCGAGGTCAAACAATCAATGCAGAAGTTTACTGCGAGACACTGAGGAAATTGCGCCGCGCAATACAGAATAAGCGCCGAGGATTTATGTCCAAAGGTGTTGTTTTTCTTCACGACAATGCACGACCACACACTGCAAATGTGACGAAAAACCTCATACAGGGATTTGGCTGGGACGTGTTTGACCATCCTCCGTACAGCCCTGACCTCGCTCCTAGCGACTTTCATCTGTTCTTACATCTGAAGTCTTTCCTTGGCGGTCAACAGTTCAACGATGACGAAGAGCTGAAAGAAAATGTTTCCAAATGGTTGAAGACACAGGCGGCAACCTTCTATGAAGAAGGCATAGAAAAATTTGTGCCACGCTATGACAAATGCCTGCAAAATTTCGGCAGTTATGTAGAAAAGTAGTTTAAGAGTTGTAGATTTTAGTGCAATAAATATTTGTTCTGTATCTGTAGACAAATTATTTTTATTACCAAACGGAACTTACTTTCTGGACGTACCTCGTATTTACATTTATAGGACATTTTTCTTGCATTTAAATTATATAATTATATTACTAGAGTTTACACAAACAACTATTCTCAACTTTTTGAAGATTGCTAAACTTGTTAGCTTATACCTTTTATTATTTATTAGCATGTTCACTTTTATTTGTGCACCATTAAATGTTTTGTATATTTTGTACATTTACTCTTGACATATATTTTTTAAAATTTATTTTAGTGTTTTATTTCCTTTTAAAGTACTTATTAAAGTTAAAATATAAGTTAGCTTTAGCATTTTATTATTTTTTTATGACTATGAGGGGCTTTTTGCAGTATTTAGCACAATTTTTTTGGCTTGTAAAGAGTTAAATTTGTCAAACCAGCGACTATGTTTAAAAATTTTGAAGCATATTAAATATTGTGTGAGGCTAAGGTCAACTGTACACAATTTAAATTGTGAGGCCATAGGCTGAAGAGATATTTTTTTTTAAGGACATGTAAGATTCTTAGAAAAACATTTTAATGGGTTAAAGGCATCTCGATAAAAATGTATGCCACAGAGTTGTGATGAGGAAATTACGGCCTGTGGAACGATCTGATGTGGCCTTTGATGTCTTGAATGGACCAGAAAAAACTCGTACACATTCCTTTTGCGATCATAACCAAACAAATTTATGCACTGATTTTGTGTAACATATAAAAATTATGATAATTATAGAATTCTTTTATGTTTGCATTTTAAAACTACGTAGGTCTACCCAATAACATTTCCTGTTGACTACATCACAATTGGTTTTACAATTTTAGACCATCATATGCAATTTAATTTTAATTAAAATCAGTCCTAGAGATGATAAACATTCTTGCTGTCATTATTAAACATGTCAACACTATTCAGTCTTGAGCACTTGCTCACAGGTAGTTCCTACATTTTCTTGACTCAATTCAGACTGGATATACTGACATACTTTGCTACACTAAAGTAAGATGGCCAAGTGCAGGACGTGTCTTCAAACTCGTTTGGTAACTGAAAAAAAGAAATAATCTCATTTATGCTCAAGAAACAAATTTTTTACAGTTTCGAAATAGTGTAAAATAATGAATGGATAGCTGACTTTGCATGTTTCACAAATATTATGTGCCACATAAATAAGTTCAATGTTAACATTAAAGGAAGAAATCAACTTTTCACAATATTTAGGGACACACCAAATGGTTTAAGTATTATTTGCTTCTAATTTGCAAACAGTTAGCTAAAAAAGACATAACTCACTTCCTGAGATTTACAACATTAACCATGTTGACCGAAGAGAATGAAAAATGAATGTTGACAGAATGCTCAGTTATGAATTTGAACATAGATATCAAGGTTTAAAAAACATTGAAAATGACCTTGATATTTTTAATGTGCCATTTAATTTGGACTCTGACACAGTGAAACCAGACTCAAACTTAAGTTGATTGAGCTGCAATGCAACAAAGAACTGAAACAGCTGTTCATGAATGTCCCTAAACTAGAATCAAGTTCTCCAAATTATGTTCTCATGACCAAAAGATAATTGCTATTTTTGCACTATCCTACATCTGCGAACAAGTGTTTTCTAAGATGAAACTCTGTAAAAGCAATATTAGAAACCAATTGAAAGATGACCATTTGTCTTCTTTTCTAAGAATAACTGCTTCTCGGTTACAGTCATATTTTGAAAAAAAAATTAGAAGTACAAACACAGTTTCGTAGATTTTACACTCCTTGCTTATTCATTTGTTAATTATGCATTTGGTAACTACAAGGTGATTAGTAATAACTAACTAAATTGTAACTAGTTAAATGGAAGCCTCTAGAAAGTGTATAGTAAAGTAAAATATTAATAATAGAATACCTTTAACACATTTCTTCATAATTTGCTGTACAATGTACATTTTTACTTCTATGTAGTCATCTTCAGGTACACGTATGCAATGTTATAAAATAATATAAGTAAACTAATTATGATGTCCAAATCGTTCACAGATGTTGTATTGATTATATGTATATATATTTTTTGGTAGAATTAATTTGTAAATTTTAATAATCTTTCAAAACGTAATTTTTTAGAAATTGTGTCATTGTCATTTAATAGGAAATTTGGATTGTTCTTTGCACTTTTACAAATTTTGAGACGTTCTGAAGTCGACATTAAATTACTTTTCTTGCAAGTATGTAACATTTCAAGATTTGATTCTATATTTTTTTAATTGTGGTCTGAATTATTAAGATATTTTTGTGAGTTGTTAATGTTTTAATATGTTCATCGAATCTTGTCTTGAAAGAATGTCCAGTTTGTCCAATATAGTGACTTTGAGAATCATTACAACAGATAACTAACTCTACCTATATAGCTCATTCCCTTGCTAAAGAGTGTTAACAATGTTTTCGTAGTGAGTCAACTGTCTGCTTTAAAGTACGTCAAGCGGCTGTCAACTGGGCGGCGTTACCAGTTTATTTGTTATGTATTAATAACAAATATTACAATTGTAAATATCAGCTGATAATAATTGAGGTTTAATACTTGGTCAATCTGGCATCGTCGCATCCCAAATTCACGGTCGTGTAGTGCGTGTTGCGCCTACATACTCCTTAAACATCGCACACGCTTTTCCCGTATACTGTGAGTCATCTGGGAAGAGTTAGTTATCTGTGATCATTACAGTTTAATTTGTAAATGCTACTATTATCAAATTTTGAAAACTGTTTGTTTTTATTTGTTTTATTTTTTTATCATTTTACTAAGATTGTTGTTAGTTTTAAATGTCATTTGATATCCACTGTTGACAAAGGCTTTGTTGATTTTGTGGGTATGTTTTTCAATATATTCTGATGAAATGTATTTTATATTATTTTTGTCTTCTTTTATTTTCATGTTTCGTAAAATGTTTTATTAATGTATCAATCATACTATGCTTGTAGCCATTTGATTGAGCAATCTACTTTATGATTAGTACTTCTTCATTGAAATCTTGAGTTTTTAATGGTATTTTAAAAATTCCATATATCATCGATTTGAAAGCAGCCATTTATTGATGATGTGGAGGGTTCACCACCTTCTAGAACTATTAGCAGACATATTCCTCGACAACATGAAGGACAAATTTATACTAAATGAAAGTAATAAGCATCTTTCACAAATCATCTGTTATTTCAGATGATTATTCATTTGCCTATTTAAAGGCAATGAACATTTATTTTCTTTTTTTTCTTTTTTCTTATTGTCTACGCCAGTGGCTTTTTTAACTTGTGCAAACGTGGCTTTTTTAACTTGTGCAAACGTTGTTATGAAATAAGGGTCCAAACCCCCGAGCAAATTTTAGTGAACCTCCTGGGATTTGAACCAGTGGCCCTCTGCATATGAAGCAGAAGTGTTAACTACTAGGCTAGCAAGAGGACCAAATTTAAAAACTACTTAAATCAAATACATAAAAACCTTAAATTCACTCATGAATTTGAACAAAATAACAGAATACATTATCTTTATATAACTATAATTAATTAATATTAATCAAAAACACAGTTTCAAAATTTACAGAAAACCTACAGATACTGATTTAGAAATCCCCTCTTCATCAAATCATTCGCATCATCAAAAAATGGCGGCTTTCAAATCAATGATATATAGAATTTGAAAAGTCTATCTACAATAGATATCCAACAAGTCCAAATGTGATACTTACAGTACTTATTGTAAGCTCAAGGCAGCGGGAGACATTTTCCCCTTCGAGTTTGAAATATATCATGATGGCAAACCTTGGGCCAAATATGGAGAAAGGGATGGGCGTCTCCGGTTTAGGGGAAACAATTTGAAGGCCATTTCGACGTCTTACTTGCTGTGACATCAACATCTCCTTCACCTATGAGAACATCTCCACCCAGAAGCTCCTCTGATCCTATGGACTGTCAACCATCCTCTTCATTCTACAGCCATCCTACAATTTCTCAATCTTCTCTGTGAAGCTCTATTATTATGACTGATTTTGAGGTGTCTGTTATAGTAAAATTCTCTCTTACGAAAAATATAAGAGTTCATCTTAGAGGTGATGAAACTGCCGGAAACTTTTCTGATTTACTTTTGAGAATAGGTGATAGCAAATATTTCGAATCTGGAAGAAAGATCAATTTGCCCCCAGAACTAGGAAATTTGGTAATTACTTTAAAGGAATTAATGAACAGAATTTATACTAAATTTTAATTAAGCATAAATCAACCGAGTGGCTTTGGGAAAAAGCAATATTGACTCCAAAAATGAGATTTTACTAAACTCTTTTCAAGAAATAAAAGTTGAATACGTATCGATAGATTCAATTGTACAAGTAGATGATGCTGTACAGTTTCCAATTGAATTTCTGCATACATAAACTAACCTGAATTTCCATCACATAGACTCACTTTAAAAACTGGAACATCAGTCATGCTTCTCAGAAACCTTTTTCACTAAAATTATGCAATAGTACACACACGTTCACAAGTATCTGCTTCCAGAAAAATGTTATTGAAGCAACTATTATTACTACCAGTACTAGAGGAGAATCTGTATATTTCTAGAATCCAATTAATTCCTACAGACTATTCCAATTCAAAAGAGTACAGGTCCTTATTAATTTGTGTTTTGCAATGACTATTAATAAGTCTCAAGGACAGTCCTTAAAATTTGCAGGCATAGATTTGAGAGAAGTGTGCTATTCCCACAGAAAATTTTAAGTAGTCTGCTCTAGAGTCACTGAACAGACGCCATGTAGGTATGAAGAGGACTGAGTATATTAGTAGAACCTATCGACTACAGTCTACAAATCCTGTACAGCTACTTTGTCACCAAGTAGCTGGGTCACAGCACTGTGCCAGTAGTGCCGACAATTAATATTCATCACCCCACTCTCCCAAACATATAGTATGGAAAGGCCAACCCACCCTCAAATACACGTACTGTGGCCACACACACCCTTAATAACTCTGTACATGTGTGAGATGGTGGGTTGGTTATTACCACTGTATACAGGGTGTCTCAGAACTAAAGTGTCAAACTTCGGGAAATGGTTACATAGGTAGGTCAAAATAAAGAGAAAATCAAGACTATATTTTTTTCCAAAAACGCTTAGTTTACCACATCAATACCACAGTATGTGTGTGGGAGGGTGGGTGGATCAATACCACTTACGTGTGTGGGATGGTGGGTTGGTCCCAGAACTAACACAGGGTGTCCCAGAACTAAAGTGTCAAACTTCGAGGAATGGTTATATAAGTCAAAATAAAGAGAAAATCAAGACTATATTTTTTTTCAAAAAACGCTTAGTATAAAGTAGCCCATCAAGTTTAGTTACTTTAACACCAAAAGGAAAGACAAATAAAAATAAAGTAGTTTATAAAGTAGTTTTTCAGTAAGTTAAGCTTAAAATTATTAAATGTGTATTTTATGGCAAATTTAATAACTCGTAATAAAAAGTAATAATATCAGTTAAATTTAGCCTATTTTTTTTTTTTTTTTTTTTTTTAACCAATAAATGTTCAGTTTGGTGTTGTTTTTCTTAATCACTTATGATTAATGTATTATAGGTTAATATATTACAATATGTATTACAATGTATTACAAGTTATTAAAGATCTGATGGTGACAAAAGCCGAAATGCATTAAAAGAATTTATAGGGACATTGGCAGATAGAAGGTAATTAGCCTGTAGTACATCAATATGAAAAAACATATTATCACATACTCTTAACAATTATTATAATTTACGCTTTTGGTATATATTATAAAAAAGGCAAAATAAAGATGCATATCTTCTGCTTCTTGCACATCTTTTTAGCCTAAGTTCATAAACTAAAATGCTTTTATGTATACAAATAATTATAATTTGAACTAAGAAAATTACAAATTTCATACATTTTGTAAATAATTTGAAAGTTTGCGGGCGAAGCCACAACGGTATGCTATTTATTTTATAACCTTGCATACAAGTACCTGAAGATGACTTCATAGATTTTGAAATGTACTTTGTGCAGCAAATTATGAAGAAATGTGTTAAAGGTATTCTATTATTAATATTTTATTTTATGTTATAAGATTATAACATATTTCATCACATTTTTTTATAAACAAAACTAATAAAATTATATTGAAAAAAATTGGCTCTTGAAGCATTTTGTTATTCTCTCCCAAAAGATTTCCCCATCACAACCATATAGAAAGGGACATGGATAAAGGATTACACCCTGAAAATGCTGCAGCCTGAAATCACTAGTGAGCTATTTCTTTACTACTGAATATTGATACTTGCAAACCACAATTTCTTACCAGGAATGCAATATAATGTTGTATCCATTCTTACAATAACCAGAATATTTTTAATATAATAGTTTGTAACCACTGATGTAGAAATTGTTTCTGTAGTTTTGTAATTTATTATCATTGAGGTTGTCACAGTCAACATAATTAAATGTATTTGTCATTTGCTTACAAATGATTTTGAATGATAAGGTAAACATATAGTCTAATCTCTGTTTAGTCCATGAAGGGTTTTTAGAAATAATATGCCCCTTCTGATTTGTATCTGATTCCACCATTGCCTGTCCCCCCCCCCCCAAAATACATTTACTCAGCAAATCTAGATTTCAATTTCCTTTATTTTTTAGCTGTAACTTAAAAGAGTTTCTTAATCCAAGGAATGACGATTGCCTCAAATTGAGGCGATCGGTTTGTTTGTAACATGTTAGCACCTCAATTTGAGGTGATGTGCGCACGCTCGGTTATAGCTGCTTACAGTTGAAATAAAACTTCAAAGCTGTTTCAAATACTTATCATTTGAATGACCATGAACAAGTGTTTGTTTACGTGTCTTTGAATTTTTTCTACAAATTTCTACGTGGCACAGTGGCTTGTTGATTTCATTTGTTTACTTCGTCTCACGTGCCATATGTGCGAGTCCCGTTCACCATAGCGAAGCCGGTAGTTGTTTTTGTTTGCTGTTGTGCTTTTATGTGACTTATAGTATTTGTGTATTATTTAACTAGTTTTTTTGTTATTTGTGATTATAGGTGATCCATGTCGTTCAAGTTACATTGGAGATATACTTGAACAATATGATTGTCATATGCATTGCTAGGCAACATATTTAGTAATTACTTTATATCTAATTTTATGTAAATATAGAACAAAACAAATTTTTTGTTCAGAACAAAATCATTATTATGTATTATTTAACTAGTTTTTGTTGTTATTTATGATTATGGGTGATCCGTGAAATTCGAGATATACTTGATATTTGAACGATCTAAGATTGTCATATTTTGCTGTATATTCTAGATGGAATTGGTTAGATCGTAAATAGAAAGTCATTTTTTAGTAAAATTCCACAAACTTAATTTTCATTAAAAACTCTTTCGCCGGTTAAGGCATCTTCAGTTGTAAATACAGTATAAACAGAGAACATATGTGAATAAAAATAACAAAAACTCACATGTAAAACATTAAATATTAGTTAAATTAAATTTAAGTGGCTAAGTTTGATAAGAATTATTATGAATTAAAATATGGTTTAGAGTTTTCAATTTTCAATGATATTTCATCTTTAATTAAAGTAAAAATATATTACTAAATTTTAGAGACGGTTGGGAAATACATTCATCTTTCAAAACTGCCATACATGCACTTTCAATTTTGTTTCTTTTGGTCCATAAGAGTTCTTTTATAATTACACTTGTAGAATAAAATATGTTTTCCATTAGTAGCATGTTCAGTTAATTTTGATTTTTCTATATTTTATTTTTTATAATTGTAAATATGTTCATTTATTATTTTTGAAATTGGTCTTGAATTTTTAATTATTGGTCTCTAAATTTTAGTAATATATTTTTACTTTTAATTAAAGATGAAATATCATCGAAAATTGAAAACTCTTAACCTTAATTCATAATAATTCTTATCAAACTTAGCTACTTAAATTTAATTTAACTAGTATTTAATGTTTTACATGTGGATTTTTTGTTATTTTTATTCACATATGTTTTCTGTTTATACTGTACTCAGGGCCGTATTTCCCATAAGGCCGAGTAGGCCGTGGCCTAGGGCGGCAAATATCCATGTAACATTGATATAAAAATATATTTATAAATGTAAAATGTCAATAGAAAAACCCGAAAATGTAAACATCAATACTATGATAAGCTGAAAAACACCATAACAATCACTCGCTACTGGGGTTGTCATAAATATATATTTCATTTATTAAACCTAATGCAGTGTCGGCATGTGGTATATCAAACATACTATAGTATTTGTAATAAACTGGGAGTGCAGCTAACTTAACACCATTTAGTTACCTGAAGTCTAGCCGCACTACCAGTTTGATAATACTTGTATACCCGTGTCAGACGTCCCGGTCCCACGGTCCTCAATCTGAGATCACTGGTTGGTTGGCGGCTGGGCGTGTGTAGGTAATTTTGCACATCGCAGAATTACCTACACACGTGGCGGTTGGCGCGCCATAATTTGCACGATTATTTGTTGTCCATCTGCTGTCTACTACTGAGTATTACTGGAGAGTTATCTTGTTCGTTCGTTTTAAAGAGTGCTTTATTAGGCCTACTTTAGTTTAGGCATTGTGTGTTGGCTGTTTTTTTTTTTTTTTTTTTTAATATAAAAATCACTTCAGAAGTATTTTGTAATATTTTGTGTTGTTTAAGTTGTTTTGTGTAAGTGTTTAACTTTTAAAATGAGTGATGGACGTAAAAGATTAAGTGGTTCGGAGTATCGAAAACGTGCCAAATTGAATACCAAGAAACAGGACGAAGTCATAAGTAAAACATTAAAAATCGAGGCATTTTTCAAAAGTGGAAGTGTACCAAAACGGGTTTCTCCACAATGTTCGAAATCTTTTGATGTAAATGTTGAAACAGAAGATATTATGATGTTGCGTGAACATAGCCAGGATGAACTGTTTCAAGTCATACACAAAGAAAATAAAAACAGTCAAGATGAGGATGAAATTGTTCTTAATAACGGTCTCCTTCAAGAAACCAAACAAAAATACGTAGAAGAAGATACGGTGTCGTCGATGTCTGCATCCCACCCTCCATTAGAGGATGAAGTTTGTACAAGTGAAGGTAGGCCTAACTATAGTTTTAATAATTCTATAACTGAAGAACTGAACGTTGAAGCAGGCCTACTTAACAAAGATCCTACTTTATGGTTGTTAGATGACAATACCAGAGATTTGATTGCAAAGAATGGGTTTGATCAAAACAATAAAGGTGATTTCGCAACCAGTAAAAGAACTTACTCAGATCATAATCGTTTTTTATCAAAAGCATTTTTCTACCGGAAACTTGCAAATGGTGAAATAAGCCAAAGAACTTGGTTAGTCTATTCCGAAAGTAAGGGTGTGGTTTTTTGTGGTCCATGTTTAACATTCGGAAAAAAACAATGCTCCCAATTTGACAGTAAAGATGGATTTAGTGATTGGAAAAACGCCGAACATTGTGTCAGTCTCCACGACAACTCGCCCGCTCATAAGTCGTCAATCATTGATTTAAAAGCAAGAAGCATTGCTCTCAATAGGATAGATTCAAGACTTTTGGCACAACTTGATGACGAAACCATTTACTGGCGTAATATTTTAACCCGAGTAGTTGCTGCAATTAGGGCTCTTACTTCAAGAGGTCTGCCTCTCAGGGGGGACAATAGTATAATAGATTCTCCAAGGAATGGAAACTATTTGATGGTTTTGGAATTGATCGCTGAATTTGACCCTTTCTTGGCAAAACATATTTCAAGGCATGGAAATCCTGGCTCTGGTCACACAAATTACTTATCATCTAATATATGTGATGAAATAATAAAAATAATGGCTGAGAGAGTGAATAATAAAATATGTGAGGAGTTAAAACAAGCCAAGTATTTTAGCATTGTAGTTGACTCTACGCCTGATGTATCTCACATTGACCAGCTAATACTTATTTTCAGATATGTTCTACCTGATGGTTCTCCATGTGAACGATTTTTCACATTTATCCCCTCCGTTGGACACAAAGCAGAACAAATGTTCAATGCTGTACTAACAGAATTGAATAGTTTTAATATCAATATCAGTGATTGTCGAGGGCAGTCCTACGACAATGCCTCTAATATGGCTGGACTCTATAATGGCTTGCAAGCTAAGGTAAAGGAGCTTGCCCATTTGGCAATGTTTATACCATGTGCAGCTCATTCGTTAAATTTAGTTGGGACATTAGCAGCAGAGTCTTGTAGTGAAGCTTGTAATTTTTTTATGATCCTTCAAGAGCTATATGTTTTTTTTACAAGCTCGACAAAAAGATGGGAACGTTTGATAGTCGAGATCGATAAAGGAAAAAAACTAAAAAAGCTATCAACTACTCGGTGGTCGGCCAGGGACGATGCTTGTCAAGGCCTTAAAGAGTCATGGAATGAAATTTTATCTTTTTTAACTTCAATAGAAAATGACTCCACAGAAAAAGCCACCACTCGATGTGAAGCTGTAGGAATTCTTAAAAAATTGAACAGATTTGAGACAGCCTTTATGGTTTTCTTTTGGAGCACAATTTTATGCCACCTTAATAAAGTATCCAAAAAAATACAGTCTCAGACAATAGATGTTCTAACTGTTATAGAGCTGTATGCGTCTCTAGCAGAAAATTTTTCTTCTCAAAGAAATGATTTTGATTATTATGAATCACTTACTCTTAAAATTGTTGAAAATAAAAGTTACGAAAAAGACTGTAAAAGGATTCTCAAAAGAAACAAAAAATACGATGACGGAGGGGCTGAAGATCTTGAACTTGATGGCAGAGAATATTTTAAAATCAATACCTTTTTAGTCATAATTGATCAATTTATAGTTGAATTTAAAAGAAGATATAATTCATTCAATGAGTACCAAGATAAATTTAATTTCTTAACACAAATTGTAAAATCTTCAGGAAAAGTAGATGAAAGTATTTTGAGATCGAAAGCTCAAAATCTCATAGAAACTTACCGAAATGATCTTGGAGATGACTTCATCGATGAGTGCTGCCATTTTCAAGCATACTGTGCAGTATCTGGTGAGAAGTTTGAAGATACCTCGTTGATAGGCATTTCAACTTACCTCAGGTACCATTCTCTGCAAGATGTCTACCCGAATATCGACATAGTGTTACGAATTTGTCTTTCAATTCCGGCTACAAACTGCTCTGGTGAAAGAAGTTTTTCTTGCTTAAAGAGAGTGAAAAACTATTTGAGATCAACCATTAATGAAGATAAATTAAACGCTTTGTCTATTTTGTGTATAGAAATTGCCGCAAAGATAGATTACAGCACAGTGATAGAAGACTTTGCTCAGAAGAAGGCTCGGAGGAAAGTATTTTAGATGGAAATTCAAGAAATAAAGAAGGTCTTATTTCCAATTACTATTTATTAAATACTAAATGTCATGTAAAAAAATAATTGTAAAAATACAATTACACAACAATTTTTATCGTATGTTATCCATTTTTAATTAATCCTTTTTATTAGAAGTTGAGTATTTTAGGATAATATAGACAACAAATCATATTATTTACTTATTTCAAGTAATTCAAATGTTGTAATAAAAAATAAGTAAATTGTTCCTATGGAAGTTCGAGAAAAGAGAAAACATAAACTTTACCGCTAATAGTTCTAAAATAAAAATTGCGATACAAGTGTAAAGAAAGTAATTCAAAAATATAGTTCTAATGATTCATTTTTTAAACAAACTTATATTTTTGCTTGATAGTAGATTCAAATACGGTTCCTATTCTACGTGTCTCATATTACCAAAATTTTACGTAGGAGACAGACGTAATGAGTTGTTGGAGGGGGGGGCGGCAGAACCCGGCCGGCCTAAGGGTGTCACGAAGCTAAATGCGGCCCTGACTGTATTTACAACTGAAGATGCCTTAACCGGCGAAAGCGTTTTTAATGAAAATTAAATTTGTGGAATATTATTGTCATATTCGTTGCTAGGCAGCACATTTAGACTAGTTATTACTTCTTATGTAATTTTTTGTAAATATTGGACAATTTAATGATTTTTTTGTTTAGCACAAAATAATGCACACATTGTATATCTCAGTTTTCTTCTAATAATTTTACATAAATAAATGACCAATAAAATTTTTATAAAATATTTTTGTTTTTTATAAATAACAGTTAATTTATAAATAACTGTATTTTTATAAAATGTCTTAATTTTATTTATGTTTTTACCATTATCAATATGTTAAATGCATTTCTTTAAGATAAAAATGATGTAAAATTTATCCTTCTAATGTTATTAATAAATTTATAGCGAATTTAAAAAAAAGTTGTACAAATCACCAAAAATATGGTGGCATTTGAGGGTATTAGCATTGACATTCCTTGGGTTAACTAATTAATTCAGTTTAATTGTTTTATTATTGATCTGTTTTGAACTTAAGTTGTGTCCTCCTAGTTGTACCGACTTAAATTGTCTGGCAGCAATATCTTATAAAAATATTTTTGTATAAGACTAAATACCATTGTAAAAAATCACGTAATTAATGTAAATATTGTAACAATAACAAATGCACAGAATAAATTGATTTGTTGACAGAATGGAGTCAAA
This sequence comes from Stictocephala bisonia, assembly GCA_035578905.1. Classification (NCBI taxonomy): domain Eukaryota; kingdom Metazoa; phylum Arthropoda; class Insecta; order Hemiptera; family Membracidae; genus Stictocephala; species Stictocephala bisonia. The sequence goes on from JAQJVL010003935.1 coordinate 45,199, forward strand.
GGAGAAATGTGAACAGATAATCAATATGTTCAATAACAAGACACTGCAAGGTGCCAAAGAACCACTCCTTGTAAAGTTTGCTGACGGCGGCCAGAAGAAGAGAAGTCCCTTTCGCAATGACAACCGCATGTGGAGAGAAGCCACCGAGGTATTCAGATCTTGGGTATAAATAAATTTGTTTATTATCAGTCGTTCGCTTGTTCACCGCTATTCCACTCATTTTCATCCATTCATTTGCAGTACATAGCTTGTCATGTGTTTGTTTAGCGTGGCTTTTGGAACACCATCCCTAATACAAGTTTTAATTAGTGATAAGTCACATTTCAAAATTTTAATACAAAACAAAATAACACGTCAGAAAACATTAATAGCTCCCTGAAATAACTGTGAATTATAAATTACTTAAAATATAATTAAATTGCCACTTGGAGAAAAACATCACCAATCTCCAGTCAGATGGTATGATTTACTTTTGGGAGAGTCGTCCCCAGTTTTATAAACATTGAGTTTGAAATGTCTGGAAACACCTTAATATTTTTAAACCAAAGCAGATATAACCTATAAACTTAAAAAAGTTTTATACAGCTACATTAACTACTTTGTTTATGAATCAAATCAAATCAAATCAAATCAAATCAAATCAAATCAATCAAATCAAATCAAATCAAATCAAAATCAAATCAAATCAATCTTTATTGCCATTTTACAAAAAATGCATTGACAAAGTCATTATTAGTGTTTACACACATGTCAAAAATTGAGATAATATTCAATAATAACAAATTTACTTTTTACTTTCAGATTTAGATGTGCACTAAAAAACTATTTCCCTAAGACTCAAAAACTCTGATAGGGTGTAAAATGGATTTTGAACGAGCCAATTAAAAAATTTAGTTAGAAATAATTTGGTTGGATATTTATTAATTAGATGTCTTAGTTTGTTGTACAGCTGTTGAGATATGATAACGTGACTACGTTGAGTTGTACTAAGCCTACAGTGATTTATTGAGATGTTGTTCTTATTTCTGGTATTGTAATTATGACAGTCACTAACAAATGTTACACATTCAGAGTTTTTGAGAATATAAGAAACCAAGTCAAATATGTATAAATTTATAATGGTTTGTATTTGAAGATTGATAAATAATGGTCTACAATGGTCACGCAGTTGTGACTTTGAAATAACTCTAATAGCCTTCTTTTGCAGTCAAAGAATATCACTAATTTTTGAACTGTTACCCCAAATTACAAGTCCATATCTGATGATTGACTGGAAAAAAGCATAATATGATGATTTTACATAGGTTTCTGGGACGCAAGTCATAATTCGCCTTAACAAATAAATTACTCTTGATAACCTCTTTGAAATGAATTCAATGTGGGTGCTCCACGTCAACTTGTTATCTATCATGATTCCTAAGAACTTTACACTATCAGAAAATTTTGTTTCCTTTGAGGGATTTTGTCTTAACCCTTTCGATGCCGCTGTCCGATATATCGGACAGCGGTAGTTACGCTAAAAATGCCGCGGTCCGATATATCGGACCGCTCGTAATTTTTTTTTCGATAAGGCATTTTCGTTAATATGCCATATATACGGTACCAATCTGTTGAGAATTGATTATAGTACTCAGAAAAAGTGTTTTAAACATCTTTTAAATATGCGTTTGTTGAAATATATTTGTCACACTTGAAATTATCGCTCAAATGTGACAAATATCTGATTTTGTACTGTCGAAAAAAATTACGATAAATCCTGGGATTTTCTAGGTAAGACTTTGAAATTTGGTATGCATGTTAGTAATTAAATGTTCTTTCAAATAAAGTCACTTTTATAGCCCTAGTATTTTTTTTGTATGGTCTAAAAAGTTTCAAAATTGAAAAATTAAAAAAAAGAAAATTAATTTTTTAAAAAAGTTGATTTTACAAATTAAAACCAATATTTTATTTAAGAAAATATATAAGTAGTAAAAAGAGCATTTCAAAACAAGAAAAACCAAAAAATAATTACGAAAATATATTGAAAAATAACAAAGTTAGAACAAAATAAGGTAAACTATGCATATTCACTAAAAATACCCCCGGCATTTCTCGCATACCAAGGGAAAAAATGCCCGGCATCGAAAGGGTTAAGCTAAATAGAATGTTTTGGGTTTTGGATTCATTTAGTAAGAAGCCGTTTGATCTAAACCAAACTGATGCTTCTTCAAAGGTATCACTAACAAGTTTTTGTAAACAGTTAAAATCAGGATGTATATTAAGAAAAGTTGTGTCGTCAGCATACAAGAAAGATTTTGCTTTTAAAACATTAGGAAGATCATTAATTTGTATCAAGAATAAAAGAGGGCCAAGGACTGAGCCTTGAGGAACATTAACCCCATGGAACATTAACCTCGCTGGACCAGTTTCCGTTAACGTAAACCTTTTGCATACGATTTTTTAAATAGTTTTGAAAAAAATTTGAGGCAATTCCAGTTATTCCATAAAAATTAAGTTTTCCAATCAACCCTGCATGATCAACACAATCAAATGCCTTGCTTAGATGCAATAACCATCACAAATTTATTTGGAGAACTGACTTATGAAGAGTGTTATAGAAATCATATATGTAAGCAAGGATCAAACTTTTTTTTTAATTCTCATTTAATCAAATAATAGGTATTGTTTGACGTTTATAGCCATTAGATTGCTTAATATTTTATATATATTTATATATAAAGACAACACTTAGCAATTTTTTGTGATGTTTTTAATAATCAAATCAATTTCTGTCTCAAAAGACCATCTTCAGTCGTACAGAATGATATAAGGTTATAAAAATACTTAATTTTAGAATAATTAATCCAACAGATGATACTGTAAAAATTTAAATAAAAATGTAAATGGATAAGTTGTAGATCTTATTAAACTTTATAATTTTGCATCTTCATGATAGAATCGAACATAATATTTGAGTGACATTTGTTTAACAAGATCTACAACCTATCCATCTACATTGTTATTTCAATTTTTATAGTATCAGCTGTTGAATCAATTATTCTACAGTTAAGTATTTTTATAACCTTGTATCATTCTGTACAACTGAATATGGTCTTTCGAGACCGAAATGGATTTGATTATTAAAAACATAACTAAAGATTGGTAAGTGTTGTCTTTTTATATATATCAAATAATAGGGTTCGATTCTGCAAACCATATCTCAAAAAGGTTGATCCATTCAGAAATTGCAGTGCATAGGAGAAAACAATTAACTACAAATTATTTTGAAACATACTTTATTATGCAACGGCAACTTAGAATGAAATTGATAAAAAATAATAGAAGAGACAGTAATAATAATTGTAAAGTTACTTTAAATTATTCTTAGTGTAATAAATTCTGTCTTTCTGTTGTTTGGTGGTGTACCAACCTGTGTTAAAATTCATTAAAAACATTTATAAATATACCAGGGAATATCCGCGAGGCTTCTTCAGTGAGGGATTGATGGGTTAGCTCTTATATCAGCAGGGTTAGTTTTATAAACTTTATATTTAAAATATATCCTTAAAAAATAATCTAGGACTTTTCAGGCAATCTATTTGCCTGATTTGTTGTATCCAATGTTGAAAGTATACGTCCAGCATCACTTATGGCTGTTCAGAATAATGAGGTGTTGCCTCATCCTGTGGAAACAGCAGTCTGTTAAAATGTTGTTCTAGCAAAGTTTGTAAAGTTGGTACATCGGAATTCATTAGCAGAAATCGTTACAAATCCCTGCTCATTGTTTCATTGATTATAAAAAGCTCAACAATGTAAAATGTCAAACAGCCCAGCCCATATGTTAACTTTTTCTGGTCTCTATTTGTATCTCCCTTTCATTCTATGAAACTTTTCATCGCTCCAATAATGACTGTTGTTCTTACTTCTCTTCCATTATGAGTAAATGTGGTTTCGCCAGAATACAACATTAGCAATAAAGTTAAATGATTGACTATTAGCATTGATTTTACTATACATAGAAGATGGTTCCATCCAATGCTAAATTTTGAGGCACGGAATATGGGAGCGACCGTGCTACTATATGTTGTCAATAGAGGGAGGGGGAGTAGGAAGGAGGGAGGGAGGGGGAGAGAGAGAGAGAGAGAGAGAGAGAGAGAGAGAGAGAGAGAGAGAGAGAGAGAGAGGGGGGGGGGGAGTGAGGTTATGCGCAGCGCAGCGTGGGGCCTCAAAACCATTTTTGGCCCTCACCACAACTCCCATATGGATGGAGTATCTCTTTATATGGTGAAATGAATGCTGTTTCACAGAATTTGAGTCTTTAGTCAATACTGTCGTCTGAAAGTAACCTTGTATGGGTGATAACATTTAAAATGTTCATAATTGAAAAGTAATTCATCTTGAAGTGAAGCAGCATTTCTTAAGAATGATATGTTTTTTGACAAATGTTTGTATTATTTCTTTGGATTTGGCTTCATATGTAGCAGGAAAGCGTCTACCGCGTCCATGACAGTCTTTAATATTGCAGTATCCTCAAAACATTGTACTGTTTTGAATACAGTAGACTTTGATTTGGCCTGTCATTAAACAAATAATCAACTTCTTTAAAGGATTGTTCCCTGCCACAATATCCCCTCATCTTAAGTAGTTATTCTTTCCATCTCACTGAGAGACAGAAAATGTACAGCTTTAAAAAAGTAGATTTAAAAAACTTATTGAAATATTGACTACAGACTTGGCAAACTACAGACTCTGTAGTTTAGGTAACTACAGACTTGGCTTTTATTGGAAAAAATCAAAATCATTTTTATTGCCATAAAAATCTAAGATCATTGACAAAGTCATGTTACAGACAGGTCTCGTTTACATCCAAGTCCGATGTCAGTTCAAGTGAAGAGTGAACTTTTAAATAATTATAATCATAAAATTGAAATTGAATTTCATTTTTACACACAACTTTTCTTCAAAACTAAAAAGAAACATTTTTCATGCAGAAAAATTAATCCAGTGAATAAAAGGGGTTATCCAGTGAATTTCATTTTTACACACAACTTTTCTTCAAAACTAAAAAGAAACATTTTTCATGCAGAAAAATTTATCCAGTGAATAAAAGGGGTTATCCAGTAGCCAAGAATAATATTTGTTAAGAAACGCCTTATTGTTATATTTTTGCACCAAAGGCAACAAGTGATTGTAGATTCTTAGTGCAACTACTAAGTGACTATTATGAGTTTTATTTAATCTATTGTGTTGAATAATTGTGGAATTTGAATTTTTGTTTTTGGTGTTATATGAGTGTTTTTTGCTGCTAGGCTTTACTAAATGTGAATTTTGAAAAATTACTTTAAGATCAAAAAGATAGAGGTTTATTATATTTTGGATTTTTGAATGAATAGAAAGAGGTTTACAGTGTTCTAATGGCTGTGAATTAGTAATAATTCTTTTACATTTTTTCGGAGGATCAGAAAATTGTTAATTTTACTTGCGTTGCCCCCACACAAGTCCATATCTTATGGATTGAAAGAAGGCAAAATAGTCTGTTTTTACAAAGTTTATATTGACACAGGATGTAAGATGTCTAAGAAGATAGATTACCCTAGATAATTTAGTAGAAAGGTAGGTGATATGGGTGTCCCAATTTAAATTCTTATCAATGAATATTCCTAGGAATTTTGCACTTTTATGTACACTGTCTTTAAGATTAACAATTTCATATTGTCAGCGTAAATAAAATATTTTTGAGTTTTAGATTCATTTAGGTGGAAACCATTGCTTTTGAAGCATGTGATAAGAGTATTTAATCATACAGTAATCGCGGCCCAAGGAAAAAGTTTTGAAGATGTAGAAAAGAAGATCACTGAATCTCTGGAAGCCCTGGAGTACCTACTATGAGCAAAATCTGTTAAGACCAAACCCTCAAAAAACTCAAGTTTGTGCTTTTCATTTGAAAAGTAGACAAGCAAGGAGGAAGTTAAAGATTGTTTGGGAAGGTGTAACTTTGGAACACTCAGAGCAGCCTAGGTACTTGGGAGTCAAACTAGATAGGACACTAACGTTCAGAAATCACTGCAAAGAGCTGAAGGGTAAAGTTGGTGCCAGGAATAACATCCTCCGTAAACTGACTGGGTCAACATGGGGTGCCTGTCCTGAGGTATTAAGAACAACAGCTATGGGCCCAAGTTTTTCAGCTGGAGAGTATTGCGCTCCAGTTTGGGGAGCTTCGGCTCATGCTAAGGAGGTTGACGTCTCTCTCAATGAGACGGTCAGACTTGTAACAGGCTGTTTGAAACCAACCCCCATTCACAAAGTATACGCAATGGCGAGCATAGCACCTCCCCATATTAGAAAACAAGTGGCATCTGAAAAAGAAAAACTGAAGCAGGAAACAAATCCAGGAAACAAATACAAGACACCCAATGTTCAACCAAGTAATAGTGTCACAACGTCTACGTTCTCGAAGGAGCTTCCTAAAAAGATGCAGGCCATTGGAGACCAATTCAGAAACCAGGCGACTCTCCTTATGGGAGGAGGAAATCCCCCTAATATCGAAGTTTACGGCAAAGGAAGAACTGGCACCTGGACACTGGCTTCCGTATGATGAATGGCGAGCTCTCAACAGATTAAAGACGGGCGTCTCAAGGTGCAAGAGTAACCTCAAGAAGTGGGGATATGTATATGAAGACAAGTGTGACTGTGATCTCACCCAAACCCTGGAACACCTACTGTGCAGAGACATTGGCACATTTGTCTAGAGGACGATATTTTTAAAGCAAATGACAAGGCTATTCAAGCTGCTAGATTTTGGAAGAAGATGGATTTAATCAGTCAGTCCGGACACGGAAAGTAAGTAAGAGTATTTAAGAAAGTTGAATCATCTGCATATCAAATTGTTGTTACTGGGTCTGATGATGGTAGGTCATTAATGCAGGTTAAAAATAACAAAGGACTTAGTATGGATCCCTGTAGGATACCATACCTCACGTCCGCTAAATCTACCATTGTTAAAATTTGTTGTTTCCTATTGCTCAAGTAAAAGTTTATAAATAATAATAAATCGTTTATTGTTCTTCCAAACATACAATACATTACACTTTTAGTAAATACACATATATGAAAGAGACAATATTACACTTCAAGGCAAAGCCCATTTTGAGGTTGCATAATATAAACATAATCAAGTTATCTTAATCGAGCTCAAAGTTAATAAATAGTTGATACAAAATACTAAGATATACAAGAATGTGTGTATTTTACATTAATATTATTACGTTTAATATATG